>JAAEAF010014944.1:24002-35458 GCA_011037195.1 Triatoma infestans | reverse complement strand
GGTAAGCATTCTTTTGAGGAAGTGAGTAGATTTAAATACCTTGGTAGTATTATTACTAACAAAAATGAAATGTCTGAAGAAATAAAAGCTCGTATTACTAGTGGAAGTAGATGCTTCTGGGCTCTACAGAAAGTCTTACGCTATAAAGCACTGTCAATAAAAGGGAAGGTCGTTATATATAAGACCGTATTAAGGCCAACGTATGGTTATGAATCGTGGACTCTGACAAAGGCTGATGAAAATATCCTCAGTGTATGGAGAGAAAGATACTGAGGAGAATTTTCAGATCTATAAGGGAAGGTGACAGGTGGAGAATCAGGACCAACCAATAGCTGAAGAAGTTGTATAAAGACCAAGATTTGGACGCCTGAAGTGGTTGGATCATTTGGAAAGAATGGATAGTGCCGCATTGTAAAGAGACTCCATGATGGACATCCTGGAGGAGCGAGAAAGAGAGGAAGACCGAGAATAAGATGGATGGATTTACGGTCTTTAGGAGTGAGAAGATGGAGAAGGAGTGTCACAGGATAAATCGGAATGGCAGGAAATTGTAAAGGAGACCAAGGCCTTACAAGGGCTGTAGTGCCAGGAAAGAAGAAACCATGAATAAAAAGGATCTATCACTTTTATTTCAAGAACTTTTTTTTGAGAATGTTCAATTTGAAGAAGTTTTGGTGGCGGGGGGGGAGTCTTTTCTTAATGACCAGCTTCTTGATCTCAATACATTGTTGTAATGAATCCATTTTCCATCTCCCGTAACTATACGATCCAAAAATGGATCACGATTTTTTGTCTCTCTAGGAGTGTACGGAGCAAGCAGCGATACAGGACATTTTGTTTTCTTCGCTAAGAAGGTGTGCGACGCAAAAATCAAGCTTGGAAACTATTTTAAGTGACGAAATGCTGCTGATATCCCACAGCTTAGCCTTCTAGCGGTCTCCAGAGAGTTGTTCTTCGTGAATTTTCGGTTATCAACTCTTGAACAGACACATTATCAACTTCGTTAGGGCGACCAGACCTTGGTCTTCCAAGTCTCGAAATTTCCATGCCGAAATTTTGCAAATTTCCCAAATTTCCGTTTCTTTTTTTTTTTGTTTAGAATGAGAATCACCCCCTTAAACATCTCGCATATTTTTTAAATATAGTCGGCAAATTTGAACTATTCCAAAACTCATACAGCATAATATGTCTAAAATGCATGTTTTCATGCATTCATGAATTTTAATTTTAAATCACCCAGTAAAAGTGTTGAATTTTCAACTGATTTAGTTCCACAACAAAGTTCTCTGACATCAAGGTTTTTGTTCATATGAATGAGATTAATTATCTTTATATTATTAGCAAAAGTTAAGGGATTAAAATCCTATTAGAACTGCGTGGCAAAACTTTTGCAATGACTCTATAAATACTATACATATGAGAAATTTTTTTAAATTAACTAAATCTTCGATCATTTTAAATGACATGAAGTACAGTGATATTTTATTTGATATGAACAGGACACTGATTGCATGATATAGAATTTGATCCAATTACTGCCAAAGGAATTTCCGTTGAGTTGCAATATAAAGTTTTGCCGTCCATCCAACGGTATTAGGTTAAGTTGTATAGACCACACCTACTACTTCCCTTCTGGTCGTATATTTAAGGGGTATGTAGAAAGTGTATAGTTGTAGTAGAGAATAATGGATAGAGAAGAGAGAGTGGAATAGAGTTTGGGGGTGTCAGGTGTCCGTAGAGTTTACCCAATAACCCTTAAAGTTGCTTACCTCACTTTAGTTTGATAGTTGGTGCACGACTGCTATATAGAGCAGAACTGCCGGCAATAGAGCTATATAGTGCCACAGGCAATTCACCAACCCAACCAACCAACCAACCTGTTCCCCACTTCCTTCACTTGTTATCCCACCCTTTGTTGAAGTTCTAAAACCATCTTTGCGTATTTTTTTTCTATGTCAAAAGTCTGCTATAACTTGGAATGACAAGAAAAAGAAGGTTAGGTAACAGATAAACTGCAACTAAAGCTTTAAATAAGTAAAGAATAGAAAATGATTCCTTAACCTTTTCTTACGGCTGTCAAAAGTGTTGCTGTCGTACCAGATTTTCGAAATTGAGTTTTCACCGGAAAAAAACACGTTTTGAAGTCCACTGAGTTCAAAAAAAGTGGTTTTTACAAAATGGTCTATGTTGTGTGAACAGAATATCTCAAAAACGAATAGTTGCAAGAAACTCAAACTTGGTAATTGTGTTTAGATTTACTACCATCGCATCAGACACCAACATTTCGGGGGGAAAATCCAAAAAACCGGAAGTTCTACTTTACTGTTTTTGTGGTTTTTTTTTTCAGTTTTTTATGATTTTCTAGAAAACGGATCCAACGATTTTCTTCAAACTTGGTTTAAAGAGATACAATGAGCTACAACTTTTTATTTGAAACATACCTCCGGGAAAATTCATTTAAGGGCATTTTTGGGGGAAGGGTGGGGTTACTGTTTCCTCTAAGGTGTTATTTCAGTTTATTACACAATTGTATCATCTAAATAATATTAATTAGAATTAAATATGTTGTTGAAATTCTCTCAGTTTGAAGAAAATCGGTTATGGACCGGAAGTGCGGCTTTACTGAATAGGTTTTTCAGTTTTTTGTGATTTTCTCCATTAAAAATGCCGGACGGTTTTATACACTAATAAGAATTGTAAGTGTGAAGAAAAATTCGCCATTTTGCACGAAGAGAAAGTCGTGTGAGTGTTTCACACCAAATTTATTTAAGTGTTGCGATAAACTACGTTTATATCGAATTCATCTTTATACTATTCTTTTAATATTTTGTGGACTGCTTCACATACATAAACTTAAAGGTGTGATGGATGCCAGAAATATAAAAATATATTTAATTTGAAATAACCAAAATTATGAGAAAAATACAAACTCGTTCGTAAAAAGGGTAACCCAGGTAGAAGATTACAGTTACAGGGAGAGTTCATGAACCTTGATAGCATTGTCTACCCTTTCTTCTCACAGGGAAAGATTTGAACGAACAATTAGAAGGCATTCCTTCAAGAATAGTCTGTTGTAGACATTTCAAGCCAGAACATTACTTCAGGAATTGCTATCTTAGAATCAGTGCAGTTCAACAATATATTAATAAGTTTATAATATCTTTGCAAATAACTTGTAGTTATTATTTTATTAGAATATATTTATTGTTAGCAGTGGTGACTACTTTCTTATTTCTGATTCTTCACTCTCTTAAACATATATACTTACAAGCCCTTTTACAAAACCGTTCGTGCTACACCAAGTACTGCTACACAACGCACAATAACTCGACACACCAAATACATTTCAAGGCAATATAATGAATATCTAAAAACTCCCGATCTAAAAAAAGTATTTTAACTGAATATTACGAATTCCTTTGAGAAATTTTTGTCAGTGTTTAACATCAATTTTATTTTGTGCCACTAGTATAAACGGCCATATTCAAAATGCCTGACTTACATTGGATTTGCATTTCCGCCTAATTCTTTTTTGTCTTATATTTCAATAATGCAATGAAAATTCTGAGTTTTTTTCTTTATAGCTCACATTAACTATAAAAAATCAGTAAATAATATGTTTGAAATAACTTGATTTTTTGCATTTTTTATTTTTTTTTTTGTTTTTTTTTTGTAACAAATTTTTATTATACAATTTGATAATTTATAAAATATTTAGGAAGGGAAAATTAATTTAAAAAAATTTTGAACTAGATTTTTCATAGAAATAATTAGCTATAAATAATTAGCTAATTACAGTGTATAAAAGAAGGTGTGAAATATGGGCGTGGTCAACATGATAATTGTAAATTTCTGATTGGCGTAACGTACAACCCATATTTCACACCTTTTCTTCTACACTGTGATTGGCTAATTTATAGCTAATTATTTCTATGAAAAATCTAGCTTAGATTTTTTTACTAATTTTTACTTCGTAGGTATTTTATAAATTATCAAACTGTGCAATAAAAATGTTGTATAAAAAAAAATGTACACATATTATTTACTGTTGTAATAGAAGAAAGAAATGAAAGAAAATAATAGTTTTGAAAAATAGTTTAGAATATTTTATATTTGAAAAATAGAATTTTAATATTTTAAATGTATCTTAGTGCAGTGAAAAGGAGTCAGTTACTGTAATTTAAGGTTATTGCTATTAGGGGAGACAAAGGCACAAGAATCCGTTAAATTAATACAATGCCACTTGGCCAACTGTTTTGTAAGAGAAGGCATTCATTTACATCACAAGAGCTTTACATTTAATCTAGATAAATACTTAATTTCATATAAATAATAGTTGTGATATTGTAAAATATTTAAATATCTTTAAAGATAATATATTTAATTTAATCTACCAGTGTTTACTTAATTATTCTTATTACTTCTCACTCTTAAAACTTACATATACAAGCCCTTTACAAAACCGCTCGTGTTACACAAGCTACCAGCACACCAGCAGTTATTAAAAAAAAATATAATATCTCGATGAGCCTGGGAAGGCTAGCTACGGTCTTTCAGGCGGAGCTAGTCGCGATTATTATCTGCGCCGCCGAAATAAGAAGACGGGGAGTGTATAACTCCAGAGTCGTCATTTATTCGGATAGCCAGGCTGCTCTGCGGGCAATTGACTCGTGGGAGATCAGCTCAAGGCTGGTGTGGGACTGCTAGGTGCACTCAGGGAAATTAGTAGCCATAATAAGGTCTTCCTGGTTTGGGTACCTGGGCACTCGGGTTACAGAGGCAATGAGGCGGCGGACCGCCTGGCCCGGGAGGGTTCAATGAGAGCACTTATCGGGCCGGAGCCGTTCTGTGGTGTCTCAAGATGCCTCAGGAGTGCATCCATTAAGTTATGGATGCAGGACCATCAAGGGAATGGTGGGTCAAAACTCCAGGCCAGAGGCAGGCGAAAACGTTTATTCATAGCCACTCGCCCAAGCTAACTGCGGAACTACTCCAATTAGGCCGGGTGGCCATAAGGATAGCAGTTGGCGTTCTCACTGGCCATTGTAGATTAAATAAGCATATGCATCGCATGGGCCTGGCAACGGATAGCCTGTGTAGGTTTTGTCAGGAAGAAGAGGAGACGGCACTGCATGTGGTATGTCAGTGCGAGGGGCTGGTTTGGCTAAGGTACCGCCTCTTTGGTAAAGAGAAGCTGGTGCCAACAAGCCTCAGCCGGGGCCCTCTCTCGGACCTATTAAGTCTTTTAAGGCAAGCAGGACTCGAGAGGGTGCTCTGATGGCAGGTGCTCTGACTGACCACCTGGGAGCCCCCCCCCAATTCCACAGTCCGGTTAAGGACAGGATAGGGGGAGGGTCTCCAACTCGGGGGGTGCCACAATAGATCCTTGGGGTGTCGCGGTGGCGTAGGCTGAAGAGCCAATTTCCCCCGTTAGAATCTATCTATCTATCTATCTCCTATTAAGCGGTAGTATTGTAATGATGTCAATTTTTCGATATCGGATTACCACTGTAAATACATTTTTTGAGGTCCCCTGAATCCAAAAAATGAGTTTTAGAAAATTGTCTCTATATGTTTGTGTGTGTGTGTGTGTGTGTGTGTGTGTGTGTGTGTGTGTGTGTGTGTGTGAACAACATACGAAAAGTAGGAAAAAGTCCAAACTTGATAGGTATTCGATCTATCTGTCAAAATCCCTCTACCGGAAGTGGCACTTTACTGAACTTTTTTTTAAATTTTTCAAGATTTTCTAAAAAATGGCTCCAACGATTTTCTTTAACTTGGTATGCCAATTACACATACTAAGAGCTATAATTTTTATTTCTAATATTTCTCCGGGAAAAATCTATTAAGGCATGGGAAGGAATGGGTTACGTTTTCTCATATTTCTATTTCTCTTGTTTTGAAGAAAATTCGTTGAAGCCATTTTTGAGAAAATCTTGAAAAATTAAAAAAAAAAAAATTCAGTTAGATCATACATTCAATGGATTTTTGCTAAATCTTCCGTGATAGATGCGGTACTTATACAGAATATCATGTTTCAACTCTATAGTTTCGAAATTGAGATATTTTGTTCACACACACACACACAAACCAGACGGTACCATTTTATGTAAAAATAAAAAAAATCACAGTAAATATTGCTATTTAAAATATGCTTAATATGACTTATAGTCATTTTAATAGCTTAAATCTTTATTATCTAGTTGACGGTGGTAAGTCTGATGATATAAGGTAGACAAACATGTAAGGGCAATGTACTATGTGTGTGCAGGTCTCATATTCTAGTTGTGCCGTTAGTTACATTAACTTGCTTTGTACATGATGGTTTTAGGACCGGGAGGTATATGGAAGGAGAGGCAGCTATTCTGTAATCAGTGAGCGTGATCAGGTTAGCACCAACGGCAACGGCTGAACATCTGCACGCCCATACCCTTCGTTCTTCTTACCTGAACATCTGTGTCTAACTACTCTCCGTAGTAAATGGCAACACCAAGCCTCCATAATAAATCATATAAGACGAGCTGTTAACTATCTTAATCAACATTATTGTAATTAATTATATAATTAACATAATAAATTAATTAAAAATAAAATTATTTTATGAGATGGCAGAATGAAACATAAGATTAAGAAAAAGTAGAAATAATAAGAAGCTTGAGGGTACAATGACTCCCCTTTATCTGGTATTTTATCCGTCGTAGCATGTAATATTCATTTACCGGTTTCGGATTTTCATCCATCGTCAGAGCAAATTCACCAAGTTTGTGTAGAGAGTTCATTTCAACGTAATGTTTCTGTTACACTCACATTTGTTGGTTTGTTGGGTGTATACATCCAACTAACAAACCAACCAACCCAAGTATGAGTAACAGAAACATTACGTTGAAGTGAACTCTCTACATGAACTTGGTGAATTTGCTCTAATGTCGATGGATGAAAATCCGAAACCGGTCAGGAACCAAATGAATATTTCATGATACGATGGATAAAATACCAGATGTTATCCACATATTCAACTGAATATTAACACGTTCACACAAATCTGGATAACGGCAATTTTTATATAGAGGGATGTAATGTGTTGGTGTGATGTTGTGTTGGTAGCTTGTGGCGTGAGCGTTTTAGTGAAAAGGGCTTTAATGTAGTGGAAGTACGAAATGAAAAATAATAGTTTTTAAAAATAATTTCATTTTGTTAATATATTAGATGTGAATTTAACTTCAAAAAGAGTGTATTTTAGTGTGAGGTACTGTAAATTCGGATCATTAAACAAAGGCACAAAATCCCGTTAGGGTAACTCTTTTGTATAAGAGAATTCCCCCGCGACAGAGAGAGCAATTCCAAAGAAGAGAGTCTAACATTAGCTTTTAAAGAGTAAAGAGTACACAGTCTTAACTCAGCCTTCAAACCATAAAGTCGTAATTCTGCTTCAAAAGCCAGAACACTTCAGGAATTGCTCTCTTAGTATCAGTGCCAGTTATAAGTTAAAACATAAGAGTTTAGCATTTAATCTAGATTAATTAATTGATTTATACTTAATCGCTGTGATATTATAAAGCTAATTAAATTCAGTTAGAAAATATATTTATTTCATAATCAGTGGTGCATTCTTAATTATTCTTACATTCTATCTCAAGCAGACATACAAGCCCTTTTCGCTAAAACGCTCACGCCACAAGCTACCAACACTCATCATCATTTCAATACTTACAGAGCCCATCACCCAATTGGGTGTCTTTTTCTTCGTCTTCTTCGTCCAATTACGTAAGATTTTTACAAGCAATTTACAATAAGATTTCATTTGTTACATAGGATTGTCGAGATTTTAAACAATGATGATGTGAGATGTATTTAAAAAGAATAAAAAAATTATTTATTATTAAAAGAGATCCATATTAAAATTTCATAGAATTAATTACAACTTGGCCAGATGATCAATATTTGCGACCAAGAAGTGGATAAAAGAAAATTTAAATCTTAAGTCCATTGATTTGTCCCAAAAATGTCGTATCATTCTGTCTAAAAATATTACGATTAGTATCGTGAAATTGATAACTAAATAAAACTACCACGCAGTGTGGGGGACACATTTATATTTGCATATTCAACCTTTCAATACAACATGTACAATTTCACTGTAATCTAATTTTTGAGATTAATTGCCTACAGCGACGGAAATTACTTTTCTACTGTTGAAATGAAGTTTTGATTCTTCTTTTTTTTTTTCAACCAAACTTTGAATGAGTCCCATGTGTGGACATTTTGAAAGTCTAAATGTGTTCCATTTATATTTCATTTGAGTTATAAACCCTTTAATAATATAAACATAACCAAAAAACAAGCGCAATCTATATTGCTTATAAATAGTTTAAATCGAGCTGTATGATATTTCTTAATGAGAGATTGTAAGCTGAATAACTTGGAAAGATTTTTGCAAATTGGAATTATCCCTCCCTCACACATCTCTTATTACCTAACCATGTTCAATTTAGCATGTTATACTCAGCAAAGAAAAAAAATACTCACACAACTTTCTCTAAAAACTAAACTTTGATACAATTATGAAAATTCACAAATTTACTTCAAATTTGGAGTATTTATTCAAAGTTAAGTTGCTTTAACATAAGCAATTGTGGCGGTGGGTATTTATATGACAGGTCAGACAGGTAGTAATTGTAATGTGCTTATATTTTTGTCCAGAAGATAGATAAACAAATTCACGAACTCTCTGATTGGTACATATTTTCTCCATTTATTTACTCGCCAATCAACTTATCCAACCGTTCAGTTTTTTTTGAAATAAATTCTTACGTCAAATAATTATTTAATCAGCTAGAGTCTTTATTCATTATTTTTTTCCCGGTAGCTCTGTCATCGATGTGTTGGCCCAACATCATAAATAATATAAGGAAATATGCTTCTTCTTCTTTTCTTCTTATCCTTTCTGGACTTACCCGAGCTTCAGCCACTATCTGTCCCTGCTCTGACCCATATTCCCTATCTTTCATGATCCCATGGCTTCCAGATCATTATCCGCGTAAATTGAGCCTTCCTTTTACTAAAGGTCTATTGAAAAACTTCCATTTTGCTCTAAGGTTAATACATTATTTTATTATTTTTTTTTGGATCGTATCGAAGCCCGCAAGCCTTCGGGCGCATGCAGTTACTTGGGGAGTAGCGACCCCACGGGTTACCACAGCTCACTACTCCATGCACTTCGTCAGAATAGTACTCAATGCACTTAAACAGTATTCAATGCACTTAAACTACATACACTCTACCCTTTTACAGACAAGGACAAACAAAGTACACAAACTAGGGTCTGCGTCCGTAGTTAATTAGCCTAAGCCAAGGGAGAAGGAAGGGATTAGCTCAGTGGTAACGCGCTGGACTAGCATCGAACCCGTATGCTGCCCTTAGATTTTTTTTCTTCCTAGGAGCCTCTACAACTCACTACCCGGTGATTGACAGTGTTGTCTGTAGCTAGAGAACACTGCTTGCAGGTAGGCAGGCAGGCACTGAAAAGGCACGCGGAGCGATCTCAGTAGATCTTTCAGGTCGCAGTGCAATAATCCCCTGCAACAATCTTTACAATCATATCGAATCACAGCATGCTTTATTCTGTGGCTTATTGCGAAATCTGTTCCTAGATGTTAGCCTCAAGACTACTTGTGTATAATTTCTTAGTTGGGTTAACTCTCCGTTTGACGCCATTTTATTTTCTTTATTTCCTACGATGCCACCAAATCCAAGCTGTCTGTCTCTTCCCCCGCTCACTAAATAAGCTTCTTAATTTCGTGTTCCAAGGAACCAAGATTCCAAGTCTTTTAGCGCTATATCTCATTACCACTGAAGAGAATCCGGTTATCTTTCTGTTTCTGGCGGTTTCGTAAAAATAGGTGTTTTACAAGAAACGATAGTTAGTCCTATTCGGTCGACCCTTCATTTGGAGGACCAGTAGGTGTTTTGTAGTTTTGTTTTTTTTAGAGTCCCCTTTCCTAGACGGCTTGACTTTACTAAGTCTAGAGCGCCATCTCCCTTCCAACCGCATTGGTGAGTACGCAGTCACAGGTGTTGCGCTTTTTCTGGATCGCAGGTTTTTTTTCTTCATTCTTAACTCGTCTATCTTCTTACGGCTTTATTAAATATTAAAATTTCCGGCATTTGTAGTAGCAAGTTCCAGATCTACGCGGTATACTGACCACACCCCCCCGCTGCAAACAGCTAGGCCTTGGTCTTTGCTGGGGCTGTTGCACGAAGTTTATAGTTTCAAAGTTCTTGATTTTACAACTAATTCTCTAAAAATATTTTATTATTCCAAAGTAATTCAATAGAAATTGGATAAGATCAGTTCATAAACAGTTCGCAGTAATATACTACATTATATTAGTCATAAATGTTTGTTGTCAAAACATAAATAGTACAAGTTTAAACAATATTGTCTAGCCAACATTATCTCTACTAAGCTGGCAGCATAATTCAAGAGAATTATAGCTTTCACATTTCATAGCTAAATACAAACTTCCTTCTTGTAAACAGATATTCTCGTGTTAATTGTATTACCAAATTTATATATACTATATTAAGTTAGAAGCGTTGGTTATTCTATGCACCTAGTTTATCAGTATTTAGGAATGCAATTACATTTTATTGCATTTGTTTTATTATGATGTAAATATCAGGTCTAGGAAAGATGAGCCATGATATCTTTATACGAGCGATAAATATATGGTTCTATTAAGTTCTCTAATAAATTGTTGATTTTATACACAAAATCTCAATTTCACTTAAAGAGAGTTTCGCTTTAATCTTAGACAAAATCTCAAAAAACTCGTTTTTATATGTTGCCATCATTTTCCGTAAGTCTGTCTGAGCAGTCGATTTTTTTTGGGGAGGGTGATGGAGGGAATTATGACAAATGTTTCCAAGAGGCATCAATAAGTAAAGATACAAAAGATTTTGGTTTTAATGTGATATAATTAAATGAATGTTACCATATTTTCCCTAGTCTTCAACATAATTCCTTTATACATTTACGAGAATTTTTTAACTTGAAATTTGAGTCAGTTTTACACATTTTCCATACCTCGTAGTTGCTGTGAATAATTATTATATGTCGACTGTGGAGAGGTACCAAACCTTATGCTATCCAAAGCCATACCGCGCTTGTATAGCTACCTCAAACCTGGTCTAGAACAAAAATCCAGAAGCGGATCTAATCCACCTAAGATTCACCGCAGTCCGAACAACTCGGACCATAACCTTAAAGGGAAATAGTCTCAGCTCTTCCACAGACATCCTGTGCCGACCAAAGACCCCTGAACCGATTTCCTCACAACCTAAACAATCTGTCATTAGATGGATTGATGTTTCTTCAGCTGTTTCACAAACTCAACAAAGGGAGTCTGGCATGAGCTCCATACGTACAGGTGACTCCTGAAACCACAGTGCCCAGT
>JAAEAF010014944.1:0-23982 GCA_011037195.1 Triatoma infestans | reverse complement strand
AAATGGAATATCAAGTTTGAACTTTCTGCGCTTTTTCGTTTTTGAGCTATACTGTTCACATACATACATACACACGCACACACACTACTTTTATGGTCTCTGGGGACCTCAAAACGGATATTTCCGGTGAAAACACAATATCGAAAATTTGAACACTTACAATACTTTCTCTTACTAGATAGAAGTAAGAGAAAGTAAAAAATCTGGTGTGAAACACACACACAACTTTCTCTTACTCCAATTCTCAAAATTATGACAAATGTTATGTGTACCAAATTTTCGCCGAAAACTGAAAAAACTGTTCAGTAAAAGCGCACTTCCGGCTTACTAATTTTCTTCGAACTCGGAATTTTAGCCATCTATTTATTTCTAATTAATTTTGTTTGCATGATAAAATTGTATAATCAACTATGATAGCACTTTAGATGTAAACCTAACCCCACCTCTCCCCCATAACTTCCCTTAAATGAATTTTCCCAGAAAATGTTTCAAATAAAAGTGATAGACCTTTGTATGCGTAGTTGATATACTAAATTTGAAGAAAATTATCGGAGCCATTTTTGAGAAAAACGCAAAAAAGTAAAAAAAAACAACTAGTAAAGTGGTACTTTCGGTTGAGGAATTTTGACAGATAAGATAAAGTCAGATCCCCCATGGTGATAACTAAACGGAATATCAAGTTTCAACTTTCTGCGATTTTTCGTTTTTGAGTTATAGTGTTCAAATATATATTCACACGCACACACACACACATACACAGACCATTTGCTAAAAACCACTTTTTTGGACTCAGGGGACCTCAAAACGGATATTTCCGGTGAAAACTCGATCTAAAATTTGACACGCTTACAATACTTTCTCTTACTAGATAGAAGTAAGTGAAATTAAAAAAAAAAATAAAAAAAGTAATATAATAGTAATAAATTACACTGTTAATAGAAGATTATTAATCATTCATTTAATAGCTGTAATTATGTAATTGCAATGAATTTACTAATTGATAAGTGGGTTCATTAAGTCAAAATCCTATATTAATACGATGCTTAATTGGTCCTCATTAAAGGCTCAGATATCAATGTGAACGCATATTCTCCCCCCCCCGTTATATTATGATTAAATGTCGCTCGCTCAAAATGGCTTTTACATAATACGCAATGAAGGAATAATATTGTGGCTGTAATTTACATTTTGAATGTTTATTGTGTATTTTATGTAAGTAGATATTACACTTTATGTGTAAGAGAAGAAACAGTATTTGAAAAAAAAAAAAATAGCGACTTGAATATTCAAGCAACCGCAATAAATCTTATCATAAAAAAATAACATCTCATTTCGAATCTTTGCGTCATTTTACTTTTTTTTATTGCCTCTGTATTGTGTTGGGATTGAAATGTATAGTGTGTTGTAGTGTAGCTCGACCGGTATTGAAAGAGCTCATGAGTGTGTAAGTTTTAGAGAAGAGAGAAGTATTAAGAAATAAGTAAGAAGTCACTGTTTTAAAATATATTATCTCTAATTGAATTTTAATACTTTATAATAATAAGCTTATAAATATATAGAAACTCTTGAACTTAAATATTCTTAAACACAAATGTTTTCAAGTTAAACACTTATTGGCACACTGAATTTAAAATGAGAGAGTGACTTTGTGAATGCAACGAATGTTACTGGTTGAATGCTTTGAAATAGACTGATGAAATAATGCGCTTTTTTGGATAGTTAAAACCTGCCCTTTATATTTTTTGATTTCTAGAAGGGGTTAAAACACAAAGAATGGCCGAGTTCTCCGACCTCACTTGTAACGGTGTCTTGTACCTTGGTTCTTTGTCTAGGGATATCTAAGTTCATTTCATTGCACATGGAGCAAAAAGCTTCCAGGATGCTGGGGTTTGTGTTCCGGGAAAACAAGAGAGCTCGAAGACCCTAAAGCAATAATTTTGGTGGTCTATACGTCATATGTTGGAAGTATTTTAGAATATACAAAGAGCGACGTTGATAGACTGGAATCTATACAAGGGTGATTTGTCAAATATTACATAAGGAAGTTCCCCCACGTTAAATTAGACATTGATTCCTTAGAAATAAGGAGAGTGAAGACTGATCTGTTATTCCTTTATAAACTGATCAACAATACAATCGACTGTTCTGAACTTCTGGCTGACATCCCCATCCATGTACCTCCAATCCTCTTAAGATATTCCTATACGTTTGCAGTTCCTCATCATAGCACAAACCTATTCTTTCACATGAACATTCTGTCAAGAATATGCCAGGGATGGAATGAGCACATCAATAATAATTTGGATTTCTCAGTCAAATTGCCATATTTCAAAACATTATTAAATGAAATTAAATGAAGTTTTACCTCTGTAAACAAACTATGTTTTATATATATTTATATTGTTATTGTTACATCTCTATTTTAAATATATATATTGTTGGGTTTTGAAATGTTAACATTATTTAGTTTAATGTAAAAATTTAATACATGTTATGACTTCAACCACAATAGGCAGTCATAGGCTGTTTGTTAATGAAATAAATAAATAAATAAATAAAATACACTTTAAGTTAAATTCACTAAAATATTTTCCAAAATTATTTCAATTTTTCCATTTCCTTCTTCCACTACACCTCTTACTGCTGTAAGAGAAGGTATCGGCCATTGTATTATGTCTATGATATATTGTTGTGGCGGTGTTGGTTTCGCAGAACTGGAAAGCATCAGAGACATTTTCCGTGGTAGCAGCCTGCTTCATTTTGTGGCCATCGACCGGTTTCGGGCGTTCGTCCATCTTCAGGATGCGTTTTTCAGACAGTATGACAACACACACTTGCACAGAGCAAATTTCAGAGCACAGTGTCAGTGTGTAAAACTGAATTTGCTCTGTGCAAGTGTGTGTTGTCACACTGTGTTGAAAAACGCATCCTGAAGATGGGCGAACGCCCGAAACCGGTCGATGACCACAAAATGAAGCAGGCTGCTATCACGGAAAATGTCTCTATGATATATATTATATGTTAAGGTAACTTAAATAATTAACCATATATAATTCACAAAAATAGATTGCAGCACAGAACCATTTCCGTGACAAACCATGAACACCTAAGATAATATTATCAGATATCAACCAGATGATAACAATTTTCACTAAAAAACATCTGATACTGTAAGAATGATCAAAAATAGAAGTCTTTAATATTCTATCAGAAAGGAAAACCTAAAATAGGAACCAAAATACTCTTACTTTGTTTTAAATGTTTTGAAATTTGAAACTACAAGTTTATAATAATTATGAATATAATAATAGTCTTTAGTTTTTATAATCAAATTGTTTTGTTGTTTTATTGAAATCTCAGACCTTTACAATAAATCAGGAACTATATAGATTTAATATAAAATTTTTTGTAAGAACTTACCGAAAGATCACCACCATAGAATGGATGAATAACGAAAGTTTCGTTTCCCACGTGTATAACCCCGGAGACACCATTACACGTATGAAAGGCGGCCGTTGCTCCAGGGTAATCCTTTACTGTACCATGATAATAGCAGTGTTCGATCTCCTGGAAAAAACATTTAAACAAAAATATTTAGCATTAAAAAATCTATTTATAATTATTATATTACATTATTTATTATATATTATTATTATGATGATTATTATTATTATTTATTGTTATTATTATTTAATCGCGGCATAAAACATGAACTGATCTTTAAAATTTGAAAGATCTTGTTTCTAGATCAAATCGATAAAAACGGAGGAGTATTTGATGGTAGCTATTCTACCGGTCTAAGAACTTTTATCAAGAACTAAATAAACAAATGAATAAATTGCAAATAAAATTACAGAAAGAAACTATGAAAATTTCACTTGTAATAATACACTTTTTTTTTAATTTATTTTTCATGTATTCCTGGTGAATTCCACCAAAGGTGTCTGAAACGTCGAACGAAAAAAAACTTTACTGAATTAAAGCAAAAGGTTTCTTTTGTAGATCTGGCCAATTAGCATTATCCTTGCATGATTATCATAAATGTCTAATCTCAACTAATTATTTATATTGATATGAATTTCTTTACTTTAAATAGATTGGATTTGAAGAAAGTTTTGCATGAATACTTGTTTCGTTTTTATTTTTTATGGTTCCCCCTCCAGCTATATGCATGTAATATTTAGTTTTTAGTTAATGGAAATTTATCTAATATCAGCGAGTGCTGGACGAGATTTGTACAAAATGTTTTGCTCGTATATTAAATATTAGATTTTTTTCTGCAATTGTATCAATCAAAAATTGAATTTAAAATAATTGTGTGAAAAAGTTATCTCAGAATAGAAGATTTCTTTTAGAAAGGTTATATTAAAACAAAAATTACTTTTCTCAGATGCTCCAGGATTAAGCACACACACCTTGATGGGGTTACTTGGTGAATGTGGCTTC
This sequence comes from Triatoma infestans, assembly GCA_011037195.1. Classification (NCBI taxonomy): domain Eukaryota; kingdom Metazoa; phylum Arthropoda; class Insecta; order Hemiptera; family Reduviidae; genus Triatoma; species Triatoma infestans. The sequence goes on along the minus strand of JAAEAF010014944.1, from coordinate 19,536 downwards.
ATTTGCCACGAAGCAGATATAGTTGCCTTCTGAAAAAAAGGAAAAACCGCCTTGATCCTGGAATCCGATAGTCCGTTATGAGTTGAACGATGCAGATCAGGATTCAGCGAAGATTGACAAGAAAAAAGAAGGCAATCTACGAGAAATGCATTCCGTTCCTTTAAAGAGAAATTTAGAGAGGAGTACGAAGAGAGGCTTTTCTCTGTTCATTGTCTATGGTTTTGGGGCTCGGGGAACAATATCAAAAGAAACCACAGAGAGTTTCTAGACCGAGGTTCGGCATTCACCTATTGAATTTAACGACCGAATATAATTGAATACCTGGGAATACTTAGCAGTCATCTCTATGGCAGCTAAAGCCTCCTGCTGCAGGTACGCTGTTTGCAGTATGGGCAGTATATCTTAAAGGTTGCTATGACTGTTTCTATATCTTTGCCTTTACCATCGATCTTTGGTCTCCGGGAATGGATATTTTTATGCTGCGTATAATGGAGGTGTTGAGGAGAGAAATGAGGTTTGATTGAATGAACGAGGTATGAAGACACTGTTATAATGTAGCTATAAGTTTACACTAACTGCACTGGACTTTATAATGAACTGATAGAATAAAAGATGGGAGTAGAGATATGACACGATGCGATGTATGGTTGAATCTGATAGATATCCTCTAGATAGATTTTCACTGGCTTATATACACAGGTTCTCCCACTCTAGACTGTCTAAGTCAGAGAGTAGTCTCTGTTAACCAGAGAGAGCCTCTCTTCTCTCTGTTGAATGCTATTACACTGCGCGTTATCGCATCTCAACGACGTTTTATGCTACGCGTTATGGCCTCCATTATTGTCTTTTTCAAACGATAAAGCGTTTTCTGTTTTCTCTACTTTAGGTATGTCAAAAATTTCATGATTAAAACATGTATATAAATATTTCTCATACACATTATTATTATACTTGGCAATATGAAGAAATATTTATATGATTATGCCAATGTGGCAGCACTTTGCAAAACAAATAATTTTCACACACACTAGTGAGAGAAAGTAGTGTGTAACTCACTAGTGTGTGAAAGTTGAACTTCCACTCACCAAATTTAGTGTAATAATCGTCATATTATTTAAAGATTGCAGAAAAAAGTATTTTGTTGACCGCTGATCTATTGTGTTATAGATCAATTTAGTATAATTCGGTTCTTATATAGTTTTTATTTTATTTTTTTTAATTTAAGGCGCGTCAACATCTATGGTCATTGGTGCCCGGAGCCTTCTCGACTGCACTGCCGGCCTCCGGACCGTGTTCTTCGTTACGGAGAGTGAGCTGTAGAGGCTCCTAGGAAGAAAAAAATCTAAGGGTAGCACATCTGGACTCGAACCCGGGTCCTTCGCGTGGGAGTCCATTACGCTAACCACTTAGCTATTCCCATCCCTTTTCTTATATTATTATTTTGCATTCGATTCTCTTAAATTACATTTTATTTTTTCTTACAAAATCATCATTAGTTTAGATGTTACGTTTAACGCAGTGCGAATAAAATAATAAGAGGGGCATAAAAAACAAATGTTTCGTTTTATTTAAATTGGTTACATTATAGGATTACAATATATGTAATGTTGGTGAATTAGAAATATAATATAACAAGTGTAACAGAATAATTTACGTAATATGCAGGAGTTAATAACAGTTGGTTATGATTAGTAACTTGTCGTGTACAATTCGTAACAGTTAACGTAGGGGTACATGCTGTGTATATATATATATATATGTACATATATATATATATATCTATATAGCAGTGATTAAGTGGTAACGCAGATGACAGACTCTCCATTAAATCATGGCATAACGTTTGGCATTACTGTTGACGTTTCAGAATTCACCGTCGTCGTTACTGGGAAGCTTCTGTCAGCAAAACGAGGGCGGTGGTATGGGTGGTACATGACCAACAAATGGGCCTAGGGAGTACACGTATACTCTTCCTCTATACTCAATATTATTCGTAGGATAACTGGTTAGAAACTAGCAATGAGTATGAAAGCTGTTAACATTTGTAGAATGATTAAGCGTTATATAATGGTAAAGTACATGGACAAAATCGGTTTGCTACTCTGTATTGCTGTAATCATAATAATTAAAATATTTAAATAATATTCTGTATATAAAAATAAAAAGCGAAATATAAAAATGAAGGCATTTAATTAAATTTTTTCGAAAGAAAGAGTGAAAATAACAAAAAAAAAATTTAATAAAATTGTATATAAAAAATGATAAGTTTTGTTTAGGCTTAAAATTTTACTGATTTGCCCTAAACATAAATATGGTGGGAGGACAAACAAGATTCTAGAAAGCAGAAGTGATAATATTTTAGTCCAGAATAAGGTGCTAATAACATTGAACCAACCTCCATAAAATATTTAAAATAATGTTTGAACAAAATTTCTCAATTAAAAAAAAAACGCAAATTCAAACTTGATATTCTGTTTAGATAATACCAACAATCGCATCTGTGCCACGAAAGTTTCGTGCCAATTTCATCAAAGCGTGTTTAAGTGCGACGTGATTAATGTTTTGTTTTTTATTTTCAATTTTTTTTTTTTAAAGAGATTTTCTCGAAATGGATCCAAAGAATTTCTTTAAACTTCTCTAAAAAAGAATATTTATCGAAACGTTTTTAACTGTTATGATTACAGCAATACAGAGTTACAGCAAATCAAAAATTTGTTCACAATTGTTCACTTATTTATTGAGAAGGAGAGAGAATAAATTTTAGAGAAATAAAGTAGATAGATGATATGCTGAACACTGTATAATGAAAAGAACACACAAACTGCAAGGACTTTATAGTAAACTAGAAGTTAGGTAGCGAGAGAAATATAAAGAGACAGACTGGCTGAGTAATAAGAAGGAAGTAGATAGGCTGCTGACTAGTTGTACTGCTGTAAACTGTCGTAAAACTGTCCTGAACTCGCCCTAATAATATATGAATCGAACTCACCCTTCCTAATCTGGCCTAGGTGGGGAGTAACTGACTCCGAAAACGGAACAGCAAGGTGCGAGGATGAACCTCTCTGGGGTTCAAAGACTGGCATGCATGCTGATTTCGGAGGCATTCTGTAGTTTCCCAACGGCTGCATTGGAGGTACTGCTGGGGTTGCCTCCGCTGCATCTTTTGATACAAGCGGAGGCGAGGTCTAGCGCGTACAGACTAATGAACAATGGCCAATGGAAGCAAAGAAGCTCCCTAGCCAAGCACTTGGACATTATTCAGAAGGTTGACCCTGGCCCTATCTTTAAGATGGCTGGGAAGGAGTGCTGTCCAACATGCCACTTTGAGCTCCCACTTCTTCCAAGTGATGTTAATGTCGTGTTCGGAGTGGCCTAAAAGCTGGGAATAACGGGGCCAGTCGGGAGGATTCTGGTTCACGGATGGGTCCAAAATGGCTTGCGGAACTGGAGCCGGAATATATGGAGTTAAGCCGGAGGTACGCATTGCGAGACCCCTCGGTAGTTACTCCACAGCTTTCCATGCTGAAGTTTATGCAATATAGATCTGTGCTGAGGAGAACCTACGCATGGGCTCTAGGAATAGAGAGATATGCATCTTCTCGGATAGCCAGGCTGCGCTCAATGCATTTCGGGCATTCAGAATCACCTCTTCCCTGATCAGAGAGTGTAGAGACTCCCTGGAGGTATTATCCTGGCACAACAAAGCTCGGCTAGTATGGGTGCCGGGGCATAAGGGGATTACAGGTAACGAAATAGCCGACCAGGGAGGGAGCGAATACTCCCTTCTGTGGGCCGGAACCTGCTCTGGGGGTAGCCAAAATTATGGCGAAGGCGTCTTTGAGAGAATGGACTCGGAGGGAGCATAATCGTCACTGGAGGCTGAGTACTGGGACAAAACACGGCAAAGTGGTTATGCCAGAGCTGTGTAGAAGAAGGACCAGAGACACCCTGGGACTAAGCGAGACCCTGGGACCAGAGACACCCTGGGATGCCCTCAGGGGAGGTCTTGTCTTCCCTTTTGTGGTGCATGGTTGTAGACGAGCTGCTGGTGGAGCTTGATCGCAGGGGGTGTTCTGTCCTTGGTTACGCGGACGATGTGGTGGTCGTGGTCAGGGGTAGACATTATACTGTTGTCTGTGAGCTGTTACAGGAGGCCCTGCGAGTGGTGGAGGGGGTGCAGAGGGGTTGACCTAATGGGCCCCTCTAAGACCACTTTGGTTCCATTTACCAGAAGAAGGAATGTGGAATGCTTTAGCACATTGAACTTCTTCGGAAGAACGCTAGAGGCGTCTGGTCAGTTGAAATATTTGGGGATCATGTTGGACTCCAAACTCACCAAAGTCAGCCAGATTTCTCTGATAACGGGCCTGTTTACTGGGCATGGTAGGTTCAAAAAACATCTGCACAAGGTGGGGTTGGTGGATACAGAGACCTTGTGTAGACAGTGCAGGAGGAGGAGGAGACGGCCTCTCACCTGCTGTTTGATTGCGTTGCAATAGGTAGATTGCGGTACGAGATCTTCGGCACATTGAGACCGGAGGAAATCGTACTCCAAGAAGGACTGGTGGGGAAGGTTCTGGACCTCATGAAGAGGGGGGCTTCCACTACTAGGTTTCGAGGGGTTGGCACAATAAGCCTCAATGGGAGGCTGCGGTGCCTGGGTTTTAGTCCCCCCCTGCATCATTCTAATTCTAGGTAGCGAGAGATATAAATAGAGACAGACTGGCTGAGTGTGAGAGTAAGTTACTGACTGGCTATTAACTGGTCGTAAACTATCCTGAACTGTACTGCTATCGCTCTATTTATATGAATAGAACTGTCCCTTCCTAGTCTGGCCTAGATGGGGAGTAACTAACTTTTTTTGATTCATTTTTGTGTTTTTTCGGCTCTTCGGATCATATGAATCTGTAATAATCCGGATCCCAATACAACAGTATGTAAACTTGCAAAATTGTGTCTGAGTTATCACTGTTTGTGATAAACATCCTGATGATGGGCGAACGCCTAATAACGGTCGATGTCCAATCACAAAAAATATCTCTGATGCTTCTAATGTACATTAACATTACCAGAGACATTTTCCATGATAGCCTGCTTTATTTTGTGGTCATCAACCGGTTTCGAGCCGGTTCGCCCATCTTCAGGATGCGTTTTTCAGACAGTGTGACAACACAGACTTGCACAGAGCAAAGTTAGTTTACACACTCTACACATGTGTGTGTAGAGTTACACTTACACACTTTACACTCGAGAGTGTGTAAACTAAGTTTGCTCTATGCAAGTCTGTGTTGTCACACTGTCTGAAAAACGCATCCTGAAGATGGGCGAACGCCCGAAACCGGTCGATGACCACAAAATAAAGCAGGCTACCACGGAAAATGTCTCTGATGCTTTCCAGCTCTGCGGAACCAACCACCGCTACATTAACATTATATAAGTGGTAGACCATACATTGTACTGATGTAAAAGTTATACTTTAGAGAACAGCTTAATGCTACTTTTCCTCTTAAAACCCTCTAAAATTTAATTTCACTCGGGAGAATGTTTCAAATAAAAGTGAGTGATATTTATATACTGCTTTTTTTTAAAAAAAGATTAAAGAAATTCATTGAATACATTTTGAGAAAATCACTAAAAAAATTGAAAAAAAAAACAAAAAAACATTAAACACATCGCACTTCAGGTTGATAAAATTGGCCAGGATATTATTCACTTTTTGGCGATTTTTTTCGAAAATGGCTCCAACGATTTTCTTTAAACTGTAAATACTAACTACACATATAAAGAGCTACAACTTTTATTTGAAATATTTCTCCGGGGCTTCTACCTCCTCGTAGTATACCACGGGGAAACTCTCCTCTTTGGTGTAGGCTAACAGAAACGGTTCAGAGCTATGACGGAATAACCAGTGGTGGGGTTGACAGGACTCCTAACCGTGTTAATGGCAACCTGTTTAGGGGAGTCAATCCTGAATTCAGGGCTTAAAAATTGGGCCAGCACTCCATCTTTTGTAAAAATCTTCTTATCACTTTCAGACCTAAGTTTAGATAGTCTAAAGATGTGGAGGAGGTGAATGACAGGTAGAGGCCTGAGAAGGCAGATATTTTTGGCGGGAAAATGTTTTGGGTATTGCCATATGATTTATATATTGTTAAGCCGATAAAAAAGAAGAAGATAAATTTATAAGAACTATTTTAAAAGGCGTATTTGTGAATATAATTCAAATTCTCCTTGAATTTAACAAAAATAAATAAGTAAATAAAAAAAATAAAAAAGAGAAACACATTATTCGCTTCTAAAATAATAAAAACCATAATTTATATTAATCATAATAACCGACCAGATCATTAAGTTCACAAAACATCTATTTCTAATTAAACACTACATTTAATCTACAATACACACTATTAAAATTGTATGCAAATATTATGTAAATGGCTATATAAAACTGAAATACTACAGACTATAAAAAAAAAAAAAAAGAAACAAAAAGCAATAATAATAAATAAATAAATAAAAAAAAACAACCCCTGATATTATATCAGATAAAAATCATAACAATAGGAATGTTATATAACAAAAGATTAAAATCACATTGGCCACGCTAAACTTCAACATGTTTAATAACTTGTTTTATTAAAACAGAAATATAATCTAAGATCTTAATTGGAACATAAAATATTAAAAGGTTTGTGGGGATTATTATGTAAAAACAAAAATGGGATCATCCATTAATTTTTTGTTGTTTTTGTTTTTAACTTCATACAATTTAACTTCAAAACATTTTTTGAGGTTTTGTTTTTTTAACTATTCTAGATTTTAAAAAAATGGTTAATAAAAGTTTCGAAACACTGTCGAAAAATTCTCCCGTCCCCGTCGAGACTACAAGCATTTAACATTATAATTCAAAAATATTAATTTAATAATTTATCATTATCTTATTATTATTATTCCCTAAACCCTATGGCGCAACAGCCCATGAAGGGCCAAGGCTTGCCAGATGGCGATTTGAATAGGGAGGCGTATGGTAAGCACGCCGCAGTTCCCACACCGTTTAGTTCCGGCCTTCGCTACCTAGGGCGCTACTAACTGTAGCTTCCCACTTTTTATCACGATGTTGGGTCAACACCAACTTTGCCCTCATGGGAATCGAACTCTAAATTCTCGCAAGAAAGGCGATTAGAACTTATTATTATTATTTAAAGTAAAAACAATAGCAATTTGAGCAAGTTGATTACATAAAATAGATACCAAACAATTAAATTAAGAATAAAGAAGACTAACAAGAAGAATATAAATATGGTATGGTAGCAAAACAAATTTGTAATAAATTTAATGACTATTTTGGGCCATTTTTCTCCTTCCTGAATCACCTCCTTTATCAATTCCGCTCTACTTGCCACCAAAAATGGGCAGTCCGACTCCATTCTCAACCTTCTTAATTTTAATCTAATCATATCAGCCATGGGAGTTAAGATTTCCATGATCATTAAACATAGCGTGAGACGCCTAGCTATTTGTATTTATCTTAACAGTCTTTGTCTTTGGAAAACTAGGCACTATCATCTTTATCCATTCAATCGCCTTACCAGGTACGTTTTCACTTTCTCTAAATATAACTAAAGCTCTTCCAACCTGATCTCCAATTTTATCTGACACATCTGTATATATTCGGTAATATAGTTAATTCCTTTCTTCTCTCAAACCAATTGCTATAGATGGGTGAGCCATTTCTCCATAGGATCAGGGGAATCTATGTTATAACTTATAAGTGTGGATAAAATATATTTGATTTTACTTTAGTCGCAAAATAATAATCCGCTTTAATTTGATTGTGTAACAGGTCTTAAATAATATATAATTTATTGCAAAAAACTATTAAGTTTAGAAAAACCATTGTTAAAATTATATTAATTTAAACCTTCTTTTGTGTCATATTAGGAAAGTTAAAGAACAAATGAATTTGAAAAATTAACCATTTTAATTGAAATTTATCATAAATTGATTATCAACATGTGGCGCCCTAACAGGGGCTCAAACCGATATCTGGTTCTGAGGACCAAGATGATTATTTATTTATAAATAAACAAGTTATGATAAATTTAAAATCGTGCGACCCAACCAGTGCCCCACGTCCATATGGGTATCAAATATAGTATTTTGCATATATATATATGAAACATTTGTTGATCAATGAGAGATGTTAGCAGTTTAGAACAAGATTCTTGTACATCACTTTATTTTTTTCATTCAAGTCTATTGATTCTAATTTATAGATGGAAAATATCGTTTTGATTTTTGTCTGCTGTAACTAATGCTAACTAAGTATCCATTTATAGCAGCATAACATAGGCAATCATGAAGAGTTACAAGATTTGTGAGCCCTAAGAAGGAAATTTATTGTAAGATGGGTTTTTCTTATTGTTCGAAAAAACAGAAACATAGAAGGCGGTGCCATGGACATATTGTTGTAGGACTCCACATTGTTGTAGGACGTGAAAAACAAATAAGAAGCTGAAAGTTGTTTTTAAAAAAAATCTAATTTTGTAAGCTTTTATTAATTTTAGACAAACGGCTAAGAGAGCGAAGTAGCAAGAATGAATCAGGACGAAAGTTTCAGATAACTGATGGATTTTATACGGTATCGAAGGATTGGTCATAATTAGAAAACTTCTTGAAGTTGTTTTGGTTACAAAACTATGCTTCCATGGAAATATTTTGTAACAAATCGAATATTTCAAATTTAGCACGGAATTTCTAATGCTGATTCGAAAATATCTCAGATATAAAATTATCACTGCTCTAACGTGATTTTTTTCCCGAACAACACATCTATTGCTCAGTCTCATACTCTTTTTCTTCGATGGACGCTTGAATTTCCCAAGGGAAGTTTTCTTTATTGAAATCTCTGACAGCATCATCTCTCAGTGGGAGACGATCATTTGCCCCAATTTGCAAAGAAAAAAGCAAACTATTAGATTTCCCCCAATCTTCGACCATGGTTTTCAATAAAAATTTCTTGAACTTCCTTCTTCTCCTCAACCGTATAAATCCATCTCTGGATAAAGACGCCTAAAGTGTTCTGCCGGCTCATTCATTAATGAAGGCTGATTTGGTTCGTATTTCGGATTTCCTGAATCCGAATAACTAGATTATTTTAGTTTAACCGAAGTTGCTTTTAAATTCACCTGTGTCAATAAACGCAATAAAAATTTTTTATTTCTTTACGATCAGTCTTTCAGTTGGAAAGTTATAACGTAAAAATAAATAGAAAAAGAAAAGATAGAACTGAATTTATGGTAACAGCTGTTTTCAAAGTGTTGACGGTGTAAAGGAATATGTGTTTGGAGATGTCAGTAAGTATGGGATGTGATTGTGGGACCCAGAACCGGGAACGTTTTAGCCAAAGGCACTTCTGCTTTACTTGTGTTCAGGGCAAATATAATTTCATCTCTCTTGCTCTCTCTCTCTACATATATATATAGAACTTGGAAAGGGATATAACAGAATGCCAGGTAAACAGGTTGTAGATGGTAGCCATGAGAATGCGACGAAGAGGTAGTAAAAGAAAAAGGAAAGAAACTCGTAGAAGTGTAATAGAATGAAAGAAGACTGAAGTTAGCAGAAAAAGGAAAAGAATTCAATAAAAGATATTACTGTAGGAGAGGAAACAACTCTGGCCAACCAATTCCATGTTCCAGAGGATTGAACCGGGTAGTAAGAATGAGGGGAGCAACCTTCCCGTTCTTTATTAACTTCCAACACACTTTCTTTGTTTTCACCAAATTATAGTCAGTAAATTGATTGACCAGTAATAGACATCAAAATGTTAAGTATGTAAGCATGCTTTCTAATTATATACAAGGATAGGATATACGATATATATAGGGTGACCAGAGTTATATGCTCCACCCACTTTTTTTTTAAACGGCGGGAAATTTCGAAAAAATAGAAAACACGTATTTAATCATTTTTAGTCTAGTTTATTTTCAGTGATTGATCCATTTTTTTAAACCCCAATATCCCGAGATACAGCATCCAACTTTTTTTTTTCAAATGGAACATTATATTTTTTTTTGCATATTTTTATAGTACTTGAGCCTCTAAAAAAATTAAAAAAAAAAAATTTAAAATCGGTTAGGTTTTTCAAAAGTTATGGTAATTTAAAATATGAAAAACAAATTTCAGTTTAATGTCAAAATTACCTTATTTTTTTTTTAAAGAAGCTGTTCAACTGATTAAGGTTACTGTACACTTTATTTTTTAGATATCCCCACAAAAAATAGTCCATTGGGGTTAAGTCCGGAGATCGAGGTGGCCATTGGATCGGACCATGAGTTCCTAACCACTTTTCGTGGAAATTTCTGTCCAGGTAACGTCGAACAACTCTCGCATTATGTGCCGGGCAACCATCTTGTTGAAAATACATATCTACCGACGTTTTAGAGGAACATCTTCAAGCAAAACTGGCAAAATGTCTCTTAAAAAAGTTAGATACCTTTCACCAGTTAAGTTCCCTCTGTAGAAGTATGGGCCGATTAGTTGGTTTCCTAAAACTCCACACCAAACGTTTGTAGAAAAAACAACCTGATGGCGTGTGGCGAAGGTAACTTGTGGATTTTCTTCAGCCCATATTCTAAAGTTCCAACGATTAAGAAGGCCATTGTTGGTAAACTTTGATTCATCAGTCCATAAAATTGTGCATTTTTTGTGGGGATATCTAAAAAATAAAGAGTACAGTAACCTTAATCCCGTGCCTTCAGTCGAAGATCTGGAACGTCGAATAACTCTAGCCTGCCTAGATGTTGACTTTGCCACCTAAGTGCTGCTACAAACAGAGCGTGGGAGTCCAGAGCTTTGGCTTGCCTATCCGTTGATAGTGTCCAGTTTGAAGAGCTTCTTTAAAGAAAAAATAAGGTAATTTTGACATTAAACTGAAATTTGTTTTTCATATTTTAAATTACCATAACTTTTGAAAAACCTAACCTTTTTTTTAGAGGCTCAAGTACTATAAAAATATGCAAAAAAAAATATAATGTTCCATTTGAAAAAAAAAGTTGGATGCTGTATCTCGGGATATTGGGGTATAAAAAAATGGATCAATCACTGAAAATAAACTAGACTAAAAATGATTAAATACGTGTTTTCTATTTTTTCGAAATTTCCCGCCGTTTAAAAAAAAAGTGGGTGGAGCATATAACTCTGGTCACCCTGTATATACCTGCAGAGCTTCTAACTAGCGTTTAGATAAGAGCGTCATCTAAGCAATCTAGAAAGCTAGCTTTATTTCATTCCTTTTTGACGAAGAAATAAAAAAAAATGCAAAGGAAATCTGGAACTGCATAGCTTTGAGGACAAACTTCTCTTAATTGAAACCAGCAAAGAGAAGCTCTAGGAATGCTTAATTGAATAGGCGGAGAAGTTTTTGAAAAAGAAGCATTGGCAAGTAGGTAGTAAAGAGTGCTGCATCTAGGAGTGCTTGCATCTGTGAGAACGCAACTTTAAGTGAAGACTTTAGACATCAGACATTTATGAAGAGTGGCTGTCTTAGATATCGTATCGTAATCAATGAAAGAGTCAAGCCAAACTTTCTTTTTTTTTCTAGTTTATTTATTGCATAAGCAAAATTGCAAAAAAATTGGTAGAAAAGTTTGAGATGAAGTAGGGTGCATCAGTAATGTGTCGAAGAAGTTTAGATTAGAAGCTTATATTCTGTATAGGTTGGAAAGTTTGGTGGAATACCAAACTTAGCAACTGTACAGCCATCTAGGTCGAATTATAGTTTCGTGCATGAGTATCATGTTGTCGTTTAGTTTTTCGTCTAGCAACGTCGCGGATTCAAAGCCTGTCTTTTAGTAGGGTGGGAAAAGGAGGTTAAGTACCTAGGGGTGACTTTTGATAGTAAACTCCTATGGAAGAAACACATTGAATCAACTGTTAATAAGGCCACTGGCGCCCTCATGATATGTAGGAGGATGGCGGGCAAATCCTGGGGATGCCCCCCGAGAATCCTACAGTGGATGTACACCATGATGGTGAGACCAGTTATCACCTATGGCGCGGTGGCTTGGTTTGGAAAGACCAAAGAAGTATCGGTCAGGAGAACTCTTGACAAGGTACAGCGGCTCGCATGCTTGTGCATGACGGGGGCTATGAGGACTTGCCCCACCGCCGGGATGGAGGTTATCCTCAATCTGTCACCTTTGCACCTAGTGGTGGAAAGGGCGGCGAAGGGGGCCCTTTTTAGGATCTCTAGGGGTGGTGCAGGAGGGGAGGGATGGCTGGGGGTTAGAGAGTTGGTATTCTCACCTTTGGGCTCCCTCATCTGGCACCTCCCTAGGGATGGTATGGTTAAGAAGTATAGCTTCACAAAAAATTTTTCGTCGAAGCTGGGCACCAAAAGTGAGTGGAGCGAAGGATCCGCTCTGTTGGGCATTAAGGAACATGCCATAAAATGGTATACTGATGGGTCGAAGACCCTCGAGGGGACTGGGACAGGGGTGGTTGGTCCAAGGATCAAGCACTCGGAACCCATGGGTAAATTTCCCAGCATCTTTCAGGCGGAGATATACGCTATTGGAAGATGCGTTCAATTTAACCTCGATAGGGGATATAGGAATCGGGAGATTGTAATCCTTTCCGATAGCCAAGCAGCCATCAGAGCTCTGGGTGCACCAGTTATTAACTCTAAAATGGTTTGGGAATGCCTAGATAAACTAAACGATCTGGGCAGTAGGAACAAAGTCGCACTTTGGTGGGTGCCGGGGCATGTTGGCATTGAAGGGAATGAGACGGCCGACGCCCTGGCCAAGATAGGCGCTATGACACCACTTTTGGGGCCGGAACCTTTTTGTGGGATTAGCGACCAGTGTCTGTTAGAGGAACTTAAGAAGGAGGAGGAGACGAAGAGATCTCAACTCTGGTACTCCCTCCCCAGGTTGCGGCAGGCCAAGATCTGCTTGGGAAATTATAACCAACGGAGGTCGGAGGCCTGCATTGGATTGAGTAAGAACAAGCTCCGCGTACTTACGGGTTTCCTCACGGGGCATTGCCGACTTAGAGGACACCTGGCGAAGCTGGGCTTGGAAAGTGACAGCTCATGCAGATTCTGTGGGGAGTTGGAGGAAACTCCAATACATCTCCTAACAGACTGCGAGGCTGCCACTCAGAGAAGGTTCAGGAACCTGGGTAGCTACCAGGTGGAGGAGGGGGATATACCCTCTCTAGAGCCCGTCAGGGTATTAGGATTCCTCAGGGACCTCAACCTGATGGAGATATTGTAGAACGCATGTTCAATTGGGCATCCGTTCGGGTGCTATGGGCAAGCCTGTGGCACCCAGGGGGCATAGCACAATAGACCTGCTCAAGGTCGCAGTGCGTTGGCCCCCCGCTAAAAAAAAAAAAAGCCTGTCTTTTAAGTCTGGTGTGTGGGTTCCATAATGAGCCTGATCATTGTCTCTTTCAGTCAGCTACAAACAGCAGAGTTGAGATTTTTCAGAAAAATTGGAGTAAGACTATAAGAGATTATATCAGAAAAACTACGATATCAAAGTCACTGCAAAGAGCCACATAACGCCCATTCAGGACACTGAAAGAATGGCCTCAATATATTCAAAATGCAGTAATAATTTGTTTAAAAAAAAGGTTAATTTGACAGAAAAGTTTCTGTCTCATCGGTCGTGAAGCTGTAGAGCATGCGGCCTGCCTTGAACATTTTTCCGGCCCGCGAGATCATCACACTTTTACAAAATATATTTTTTTATAATGGCTAAAGTAGTGAAAACCAGTGTATTAAAAAAAAATACATTATTTGTGCATCCATATATTCAAAAATTAACTGTCGAAATTATGAGAAAAAAGTTAACTTTGTTGTTAAAATAATATTCTTGCGAATATATGACAGATATTGCCTGTTTTATTTATGAGTTTGCAGTTATGAGTTCGCAGTTATGAGTTCGCAGAATAATTACATTATATTCTGCGAACTCATGATGCGTGCGTATTTTTTTCACTCCAGAAAAATGTCTATAGTTGGTCTAAATCTAATATGGGGATATATAATATTATATGCGGCCCGCAGAGTTATGATGCATTTCCAATGTGGCCCGCAAGATCATTTGGGTTGGTCACCCCTGCTGTAGAGGCTTCTAGAAAGCGAAAATCTTAGGATAATATTGCTGGTCTCGAACTTGGGAGTTCCGCGTGGGAGACTACCGGGCTAATCCCTTTCTTTTATTAGGACGCTCCAACATCTGAGGTCACTCACTGCCATCCGGTGGTTTCTCAGTGAACTGCCTGCCTCTCGTTACAGTCAAGAGTACCCAGCACCGGAAGTGAGGTAAGGCTGCAATGACGAGAAAATATAAGGGTAGTGTTGCTGGACTCGAACTCTGGATACCGGGTTGATATCTAGTGCGATACAGAGCTAATCTCGTCCCTTGAAGAATAATTGCTAATAATCGATTGGAGTGATAATTTTAGAAAATTAATTGTTAAGAAAATGTTTGTGATATATTGTTCAAAATACGTATTTATGATTAGATAAGTAATAAAAGTAATAGATTGATAAAGAAAGGCTTAATTTGACTAAATATGCCTCATCAAATCAAATCAATAATCAAAGATAATCAATTTATGCTAAAATTTTATAATAAATTTATGCATTAAAATTATTACTACTAAAAGAAAGTAAAAAAAGTTTACTTTATTTTTAATGTTGTACATAAAAAGATTAATTTGATTGTCAAAAAAATTTAAATTTTGTTCATATTTTATCATCCAATAAGTATTATGGCAATATAAATCTAGTTGGACAAAATATTAAAAATGTCGTAGTCTAGAATAATAAAAATATTAAAAATTAAAAAAAAAACTGTAATTCTGAAGGTAATAAAAAACACTCCACTTGGTTTTAACCACATTTTAAATAAATGTTCGATAAAGAAATATCACTAAAAAACTATGGCCCTTGTTGTCTCATCACATTGAAACATGGTGGTTATGTTCTAATTTTGGCAGGTCAAAGGGACAAAAGTTCAAATTACAATTTCACAATTACATAAATAAACTTTTGATTCTATCTATTTAATTTAATAGCCAATAACTGGCGTCAATTAATTGAAACAAAACTGCCAAAAGTCCTATTAGATTTGAAGTTAATTTTGAATTAAAAACAGAAAATCTGCTACGTTCACATACAGAGAACAGCATATCATCTAGTTTATTTCCCTAAAAATCCATTCTCTTTAATTCTTTCTCTCCTTCTCACGTCCATCATTTCAGTAAAATATACGACTCTGTCATCGACATGATATTAAGGTACATTTAAAAGCATTGCTGGTATCATTTAAAATTGTAGAAAATCAATTAACCGGAAATACGTCTTTATAGAATAGATTTCCGAACATATTTGTTGTGGTTGATTCCAGCAGAGCTGGAAAGCATCAGAGATATTTTCCATGATAGCCTGCTCCTTTTTTGTGGTCATCGACCGGTTTCAGGCGTTCGCCCATCATCAGGATGCTTTTTGTCAAATAGTTTGATAACATAGATTTGCACAGAGTAAATTTAGTTGATGATTCTAAGGATGATACTCAGAGGATCTAAAATCCTCAGTTGATCTCATCTGATGTTTTGATTATCAGTTCATTTAGTTGATGAGTGTATCAACTATAAATTTGCTCTGTGCAAATCTATGTTATCACACTGTTTGACTAAAAGCATCCTACCTAATTGATGATGGGCGAACGCCCGATACCGGTCAATGACCACAAAAAGAAGCAGGCTATCACGGAAAATATCTCTGATTTTGAATATCTATATAACTACCTATATAAAAATTCAACATTCGTATGTTTGTGGCCGCAAAACTCGAAAAGTAAGTCGATGGATTGACTTGAAATTTTTACACAACGTTGCATTTCTATATAGGAGTGTTTATATATATTATTATTATTAGTAGGAGTATTATTCACAGAAGGGGAGGGCAAACCCTACGCTATCCAAAGCCTCCCAGGGCCCATATAGCTACCCCTAAAGAATAACAACCACTGGGACTAGAATCGAAAATCCAGGCCCAGGTTTTAACCATCTAAGTTTCACCACAGACCGAACAAATCGGACCAAAACCTTAAAAGGACACAGCCTAAGATCTTCTACCGATATCCTATTCCGGTCGAAGGTCCTAAACCTAATCTCCTCACAACCCAAACAATTCGTCAAAGATTGAGGGAGTATCTACTCACAGAGGGAAATTCCCATGTTTCTCGAGACGGATATTACCGTCGCGGAAAACCTCATTTTAGCCATCAAACGCGTCTCGTCGCTGGCTCCGGAAACATCTGCGCTCCACTTTTGTGGAAGCGTGGGTGGCTAAGTTGGAGGGTGAACGCAGAGGGTAGCCTTCGGGCTATTTGGGAACCTAGCACTCCCACGTACCTCAGCTACAATTACAGACTAACAAGTGCAGTGGTTTTCCCATTAGGAGTGTGAGTTGGTGGAGACTTTTCTGCCCTCTGTTTGGATCGCCATAATTTATGTGCGGTCTGAATCTCTTGCAGTGAATTCTTTTGCTGCGGAGCCTCTGTGGGAATTCATACTGCATCACTCACACCTAAACGCCTTAACATTATACACTTACACAGTTACAGTCTTACACGCCAGTGGCACGTGCTGGTGCCACCCACACGACTACCTGTGTCGTGGGGAAAGGAAGTCCTGGTGGTTGAAGGCGCAGGTTCACGCTAGAGTTTATAAAAAGTTTATATATAATTTTTACTCCGAAGTTCCCAAGGAAACGGGAAATTCCGAGCAGAAATAGACTCATACGCGTTGCGATGGTGGCGCTCTCTCTGGACCTCTTTCTCAATTACTTATAGCTACCTCTATTCCGAAATTCCCACGGAAACGGGAAATTCCGAGCTAAAATCCGATCAAATGACCATATTGCGTTAGCACTTGCTTCTTCAGGTATTGCTGCTTCATTGATGGAAGGCGGTAGAATAGCGCATTCAGCTCTTAAACTATCACTAAACATGCACTTCACAGAAAAACCAACATGTAACATTTTTAAAACATCAGGAATGGGAAAGGTTCTCCGGGCGTACAAAATCATTGTATGGGATATTGTACAGTGGCTCATAAGATGTCATTGGAAGCATTAGACCATACATTAAAGACTTGGGAAATAATCAGGTTCCATTTGGGGGAGCATTGGTGTTACTATCCTGTGACTTCAGGTAAACGCTTCCAGTGAAACCTCGCTTAACACCAGCTGATGAATTGCATGCCTGTTTGAAATATTCAACTTTGGAGCACAGTAAACAAAAATTACTTATCAACGAATATGAGAATTCAACTTCAAAACGATCCAACAGCTGCCATATTTTCAAGACAATTACTGGAACTGCTCCTACAAATCCAGAAACGGGAAAAATCACCTGCCTATCTAATTTCTGCAACATTGTACATTCAAAAGAAAAATTAGTAGACAAGATATTCCAAGCATCGAAACAAATGATCAAAATCACGCATGGTTAAGCGGAAGAGCCATTCTAGTGGCTAAAAAGTCGACGTACTCGATATGAACAACATCATTCTAAACTGAATCGCAGGTGAAACCGTGACATACAAATCCATTGACTCTGTGAGAGACCAGAGTGAAGTAGTGAATTTTCCAACGGAATTTCTTAATTCACTCGATGTTCTCGGATTACCACCTCACATTCCAAAATTTGAAAATTGGAGTGCCAATTATATTACTCTGAAACATCAATCAGCCGCAATGGTCACGATTAGTAGTTAAAAAAAATTGATGAATAATCTAATTGAAGCAACAATTCTCATTGGACCTCATAAAGGTTAATTCGTACTACTTCCACGAATACCACTCATTCCGACAGATATGCCCGTTCGAGTTCAAAAGACTTCAATCTCCAAAACGCCTTGCGTTCGCTATGACTATCAATAAAACGCAAGGACAAACTTTGCAAGTGTGCGGTTTGAATTTAGAAAACGAATGCTTCACACATGGGCAATTATATGTCGCATGCTCTAGAATTGGTAAACCATCTGATCTTTATGTTTATGCAGAAAACAGACAAAAAAAAAAAATGTAGTCCATTTACTAGCTTTACAATAAAAAAAGACTTTCAGTTGTTAAAAACAATTGTTCTTTCTTTCCTTTCAGTTTACAGCAACTCAAAGTGGGGTATTAAATTGAATGATGTGTTTTGTTGCTGAATCTATGTTAACTATAATACTTCCATTTACAATGCTTAATTATATTGCTGTTACTTCAAATTTTTTGGAAACTGGTATGTTGTTTTTATTAGAACCATTTAAAACGGCCATAAACTATTTTATTTACTTAATTGTCCAACGTTTCGTGCACTGTACTTGCCATTTTCAAGGACTACAAATTTATAGTTTTACATTCTGAAAATGTTATATATATATTATTGTACATTTTACTTTCTTAATTATAATATCACATAAATACTAATTTAATAGTCCAACAAAATAATTACCTCCATATATATAGTTATATATAGGAATGCTAACAAGGTAATTATTTTGTTGGACTACTAAATTAGTATTTATGTGATATTATAATTAAGAAAGTAAAATGTACTATACAATAATATATATATAATATTTTCAGAATGTAAAACTATAAATTTGTAGTCCTTGAAAATGGCACGTACAGTGCACGAAACGTTGGACAATTAAGTAAATAAAATAGTTTATGGCCGTTGTAAATGGTTCTAATAAAAACAACATACCAACTTCCATTTACTTTTCTAAAAATCAGATTAAGCCACAGCGAAGCGTGGCCCGGGTTTAGCTAGTATTGTTATATTTGGCAAGACACGTATTTCCAGTAAAAATTGTTTAAAAAAAAAAAAAAAAATCTGACATTATCGAAGTAATTTTCTTTGAAATACAAATTACAAATAAGACACCTTAACAAATTTGATAGCTGGTTCACAAATAAATTAAAAAAAAAATTCAATGTATTCAACAGAAATTCAAGAAAGATTTTTAATCCATCCTATTCTTGAATATCAAAATATAATCACTTGAATATTAAATCATGATTAATCAAGATTAATGATATACGTTAGTAAATTTTTTTGTTTATTTTAATTCACTTTAATTTGGGATATGCAAAGGAAAAAAAAATTTTTATTCAATTTGCTTATGATTAAGACTGTAATAGACATTTTTTTAACCTAATTGTTTTGACGTTTCAATCTTTATTATACATTTATAATGAAAGAAAAAAAAAAATAATTGACTGTCATGAGATTAGGTATTAATAAAGATATCGCTAGGCTGACTATATATAGCTGTAAAAGAGGAATAAAGGCCGGCTTGGGAATTAATTAGGTTAGGACTTTATTATAAATGATTAATTTTCTGTAATAACTCTTAGTCATCAGTCTATATCAACTTTTAATTATAATTTGTTAGTCCATCGTGAAGTATGTTTATTAATTTTATTGTTTTTTTTTTTTTTTTTTATGTATGATATTA
>JAAEAF010014943.1:0-52010 GCA_011037195.1 Triatoma infestans | reverse complement strand
ATCTTGATGGTTTGAAAGCCAAATGAAGACTGATTTAAGTTCTGAAACTTTTTATGTAATCCGATTAGTTTGTATGGGAGCTTGGTGCTTCATTCTTTTCGTATAATAGGTGAATGTGATCAGATATGGTTAGAAGCAGAGGTCGAACGGAAGATGTTAGTAACATGGAGCCGTCAGCGGTGTTGTACTTAAAGTTATGTGTATTTATTTCCACCTGATTATGTTTAACTATATACAAATATAATGTATTAATAATTTAATAATATTACAACTTAAAATATTAAATGGAGTATGTTGGTACCAGTGGAGAAGGACTTAATCCGGTACTCAACAATAAAAAAAATATATATGTGGCCTAGTAAGGCTCTGCGGACTGAACAGTATAGAGGTGGCCCTGAAAAGGGCCGCTACCCTGACTAAGGACGATTTTATGCTGGTGGCGCTGTCCAGCGAATAGGTTGGTGTGGCCCTGAAAAGGGCCGCACACGCTACGCGTTCGTCGAAGATGGTAAGTGAGTTGCGCCGCCCTGGTAGGGCTGTGCAAGCTCGCAGCAAGTGAGTCGAAGTGTCCCTGAAAAGGGCTGTAAGTGTGTGTTTGGTAGCCGGCTTTGGGAGCCCCGGCAGCGTGGCCAACACCCCGATAAACCCCGGTACCTGCTGACCTCCCACACACTAGTACCTCTAACTGCGGCTGCACTCGTTGCTTGTCCTTGGCCCGCGGTCTATACTGTTCGCCTGCTCGTAGGTTCCAAGGCTTGTACTTCAAGCTTGAGTTCCTCTGCGTCCTCAGCCAGCCGGCTAGGATGGTTCCAGGTCTGTTGACTGGTGTATCTCGAGCCTTGTGGCACCTCCAGTAGTTAATATCAAAGTGATTCAAGATATTTTGTTGGTAGCTGCCCAGAGTGGTTAAGAGCTTGTTCACTTCTTGAGTCGATAAAAATGTGACTGACTGTGTACTGACTGTGTGCTCAATGCACCGCCTTATATATTGGCGACGACGGTGTCGCCGTCTGTGTGCCAAGCCCTGAACCAGTCTGGTGCAGTGTACCATCCTAAAAAGGACTGTTAAAATGTGGCAGTGTTGCCTTTATTTATATTTTACATTTAATTTAAATACATTTAATTTTACATATTAAAATACATTTCACTTAAATATACATTGGAAAAATATACAAATTATACATTTAATATGGGATGTTTCGATTAAGCATCAGTTAGGTTGGTACTCCAACAGAGTATATAACATTTAAAGTGAAATTACGAGAAAAACTTTCTGAACTAGAGGAAGATTTCAAGCTGTAATCCAAAAAAAAAAACAACAAATATTTAATTAAACAGATATTTTTATTGGGATATAATTAAAGAGGACATTACATTTTATCACATATTTACAGGAAGAATTAGTGGCTATTTATAAACATGGGTGCTGCTCACTTATTTTATGATTTAACTATCCCTCATAATAAAGATACAGAAATTATATTTCTCTATTTATTTTTTTTTCTTTTTATTATTTTTGTTTATATAATATATTTTTATTTATTTTGTTACTGTTTTTATTTTATATTTATTTAAATTTTATTTTTATAATATTGAAAGAATAATCATTTTTTTATGCAGAGTATGACGAAGTGCTAGAGCGAGAATTCCTTTCAATTCTTGCCAAAGTAGTTTATATTGAAAAGAGATCTTTCGTACTTTTTTTTTTGAAATAAATTTTCTTTTCTTTTGAAATGAAATGAAAAAAATATTTTATTCTGCGCCAGAGACGTCGCCTAGGAATTAGTTATAAGAACTTTTTATGTTAGAATAGGTAAAAAAAAAACCCTATAGCAACAGTCTGTACGGGACCAAGGCTTTACCAGGCGGCGATATATTAGCGGACCTATGGATAAGCACGCCGCAGTTCAGAATAGGTAAACATAAAAATATTTATCGCAAACTTACATTCCAATTGCTACGTCGATTACATATTTGTCAGCTACGAGTCAATCCCTAGCTCCGCAAGCGTAACGTAGAACTTTTATGAAATCGATTAATTGACAATACCAATCGTTTACAGAATGGATTTTTCAGATATTTTTGTAAATTTTCTTGAAAATGAATCTAACGATATTCTTTAAATTTTGTATATACATTAGATATGTGCAGATTTATAATTTTTTGTTCGTAACATTCATCCAGAACAATATTCATTTATGTGGGAGGGTAGGTGTGCAGACATTAGGTTGACACTAGGCTATCCTCTAAAGCAGTCTCTGCAATCTATTCTTGTCCACAGCACAACAAAGTTCTTCCCCAAATTTTGCGGTACACCAAAAGTAATTATGTATATATACAAAATAGAATTAATAAATATTACATATTTTTTTTTTTTTATTTGATACATATACATAAATAACTTAAGAACTGTACTTATATAACATAATGTTAAACGAAGGTATTTTAATGTGATACCTGAACTTGTTTCAATGAATAGAAATGCTTTATATTCGGCATTATATTTGAAAGTTGTGCATCCCAAAGTTGTTGATCGAGACCTTTTAAGCACGACCGCGCTTATCATTTTTAATTAACCCTAGTGTTGAAAAATTTTGTTCACATAAATATGTCGTTGAAAGTGGGAGTAGAATTGAAATAGCATGGGCTGTAATCCAAGGATTATTCTTTCCTAAGTGGAACTTTGGTAAAGTGAAGTTTCAGCCTCCCGTCGTTATTCGATTTTCAATAAATTCCTCTCGAATTTGCAGAGAAAGTGCATGTACAGAATTTGTAGCATTAGTTGCAAAAGGATTTCGAATCTAATGGTATTGCTCCGTATGAATTGGTCAATTTTATTCACCACTTTTGGCATTATTTTTATTGGTATTATTTATTTATTATACATGACGGATCACATGCGGCGCGCCGCTGGCCACCCCTGCACAGTACCTACAATTATCTTATGGGCGCGGTAGCACACATAGCATTGGCACACGGCACACCGGTTGCGGGGAACACTGCTCTAAAGCAAGGATGTCAAACTCAAGTCGACTATAGAGTCTACTGGATGACTAGTAAAAATTACGCAGGCCGCATCACATGTCCAAATGTTACTAATACTTTAAATATTTCGATATAATCATATTTTAGGAAATAAGAAATATGGATAATTAAATTTATATATGAAACAAATATATAAATTTTAAAATGGAATCAATAGAACGGAAATAATTACATTGTAGTTTAATAATGGACTAAATTTTGAACTAATTAATTAATTGATTAGGAATTAATAATGAACATTTCATTGTGCGCATTTGTATAAAATTAATCCTTTCTGCTGGACACTGACCAGCATTTTTCTTCCCTTGAGATTTTCCATTATTTGAATTTAATGGCAGAGGACAAACCATCCGGTAGGACGGAAAAGAAGACGTAAGTTTAAAATAAGAACAATAGCTTAGTAAGGTGCATGGCTAGCGATCTGTTTAAGGCAGATGAGGCTTCAAGAACTGTCTCATTTTAAGCTGTAAGCCCTGCTTCACGAAAATCATGGACCACCTACCAGAGTAAGAAAAGAAAATCAAGTGGGAGAAGTCTGTAGTAACTCACCACTCGACTTGCCACTAATCCACTGCCAGCTTTGTTTTTTATTTAAAACAAAAGAACCACAATAATAACACTAATAACCCAAGGACTTCGTTCGCTTATTTAAACTTCACATTATTTATAATACTAAACAAATAGAAAAACTATTAAAAGAAGAATTCATTTATTGTATTACCTAAATATTACTTCAAAATTACCGTTGTAAAACTTTCGAACGGTTCAAAAATTTTATTCCCATACAATTTCAACATTCTTTCGTGATTTCACTAACTTTGATACCGTCAGCAACAAACAAAAAAATCTAATCACTGAGCGTTGTGCTTCCGAAATACAATGCTCGAGCGTACTCGCCATTGTTAACTGAATACATTTGAGGTTATGCTTACCAAAAAAATACTCCCGAACAGCTGATGAGAAACAAAAGTACAAGGATGCCAACTTGACGTACTGAAACTATTGTTGTATTGATTAAACAAACAGTTTCTGAGCTACAGTGATTTGTCTCGTTACTTACTGAATGATCGACATATATCATAAAACTTATATAATCTTATAAAATATATAATTTGTTATTTTTATTTTTAGTTACTTATAAAAATGCAATTAATTAAATTACTTAGCAATATTTTGACGTAGATCAATAATTATTACAGTTTCAACACAATTTGTATTTATTAAAACATTTAGTTTTTTTGCTGTTATCTAATTAGATTTATAAAGCGCAAAGTATAGGATATGAAAAGAGGAAGATAATGTATAAAGACCATTCAAATTATCGTTAATTAGTTCAAGTTTGTATCGTAAAACATTAAAGTTTCAAAATCATGAGCATTTTATATAATCTTAAATCATTTCCTTAGAAAAGTGGTGGGAGAATAAAACACTGGCAAATAAATCGTACTTTGTGTTCTAAAAGTTGAGGTGTTTGTAATTTAAACAAAGGTTAAACTTTTAAACGGTGGTTTTCCTTTAATAAAGTTTATAACAAACCAAAAGTTTGTTGAGAATTTATAGAAACAATTGGTAGATTAGGAGAAAATACATCGTATAATATCAAGACTAATTTTAAAACTGAAGACAACATCAATTTGACTAGATTCCAAAAAATAAAGGAAACGAAATTTGTATAAACATAAGGACAATTCTGTATTTTTTTAATTTTTCGTTACAGCAATAAAAGGATATATTGCAACTGTGCAAATTTTATAATGGATTTTTCACTCGAAATACATGTTTTGAGATTCCCTGAGTTCGAAAAAGTGAATTTCAAAAACTAGTCTCTGTGTAAATAAGTGTACCTGTGAACACAACAATAAATTTACAAAAAAATCTGGTGGGAAACATTCACACAACTTCCTCTTACTCCAGTTTTCAAAATTGTAATTGATAAATTTTATAGTTTGTGTACCAAATTTAATGAAATTCGTCGAAAACTAAAAAACAAAAAACTGTTCAGTAGAAGCGCACTTCTGGTTTACTAATTTTCTTAGAACTCGAAATTTTGGCCATCTATTTATTTCTAATTAATTTTGTTTAGATGGTAGAATTGTATAATCAACTATGATAGCACATTAAAGAAAAACATAACCCCACCATCTCCCCCCAAAACCCCCCTTAAATGACCTTACCAGAAAAAATGTTTCAAATAAAAGTTGTAGCTCTTACATGTATGTTTATATTCCTTTAGTTTAAAGAAAATCGTTGTAGAGGTTTTCGAGAAAATACTAGTAAAACTTAAAAATACATTTCAGTAAAAACTCATCTTCGGTCATCCGATTTTTTTCCAAACTCGGAATTTCAACAACATATTTATTTCTAATTAATATTATTTAGATGACAGAATTATGTTATTAAGTACAATGAAATAACATTTTCGAGGAAAATTTAACCCTATCCCTTCCCCAAAAGTGCCCTTAAATGAATTTTTCCAGAGAAATATTTTAAATAAAAGTTTTAGATCTTTGTATGTGTAGTTGATATAGCAAGTTTAAAGAAAATCATTGGAGCTATTTTTGAAAATCGAAAAAATTTGAAAAAAGAAACACTCAGTAATGTGTTACTTCCGTTGAGGAATTTTGATACATAACTTACTTTCAGATCCTATGGTGATAACTAAACGAAATATCAAGTTTGAACTTTCTGCGATTCTTCGTTTTTGGGCCATGCTGTTCATACCCACACACACACCCACACACCATTTTATAAAACCACTTTTTTGGAATTAGGTAACTTCAAAACGGATATTTCCGGTGAAAACTTGATATCGAAAATTTGACACGATTACAATACGTCCTCTTACTAGAAGTAAGAGAAAGTAAAAATGGTCGATTAAAGATACCACTTTACTGAAATTTATTATTCTATTCGTGCTGTCCATATCTGCGCCTTGTTCATTGCCATTTAATTCAGAAAATGTTGATTGGCTAGTAGATGAAATGTTAGAGATAGTGGGAGTGGAATTAGGCAAAGGAAAAGAAAGAAGAAGATGTATTGTTTGTTATTGTGAGGGGATGGGTTGAAAGGGAAGAAGTTGGTGGGCTTGGTCCAGGAAAATATAAATGATTATTCATAGTAATCATTAATTGTTCATAGAAGTGCGTGGTTACACCTCTACGGATGCTTAAATGATCCCGGTTATTATCTGGGTGGACCATCCCACCTCGATATTGTCTGAGTCCACGGAAGGCAGCATTCCAATATCAATGCATTGACCCAAGCTCCCGTGGTTCCCTTCCTCACCCTAGGCACCTACCTGAGTCAGTATTCGTTACCGATTTCTTGAAGTAGGGCTATCCTCCAGGTGGGCCTCTCTGATGCAGATGAGACCAAAGACATGTGTAGAGATCGGACGTCCGCAGGTCATCGCCTCCCTCAATGTCCAGAATCTTCTTATGCACCCTAGCCCTTGCGCCTAGGCAAGCACGAGTGAGAGAGAGAGATATATAGATACTCTGGCTCTCAACGAGTGCGTGTTCATGTTCGTGCTGTGTGAATGTATATACATGTGTGGTCGTCTGTATGGTGTGAAGTGTTTACCTGTGGGTTTGGTAAATCGAAGTAGCGGCACACTCAGCTACGTCTTCAGGCCCTCCACGTCTTCAGTTCCCTGAATAATTACATCCCCCCTGCGGAGTCTAAGAAGATTGCTTTTTATTACTTCCTGACCCAAAACTTCAACAATTTTCAAAAAATCTATACAAACGCAAAAGATTAAAAACACGTGTACATTATTGCTCAGTTCATAAAAGATTATATTTAATTCAATGTTAATTTCTTCAACATAATGTACACGTGTTTCAGAAAATGTAAATAGAGATTGTTTTTTAATTTAACGATTTTATAAACAAAGTTTTTAATCTTTAAGTTATTAATATTCTACAGGTAATTACCTCATTGTAATTAAGTACACCATCTTTCTTTCCTTTTTTTATCAAAGTCTTGTGAATGAAACTTTGCAATATGGTATTGGAAAGTCACTTAACTTTGCTCTTAAAGTGATGAATAATAAAAGTAATTAACTCTTCCTTAAACTCTGGCCAAACTTTTTTATATTTTCATATTTTTTTCTTAAAAAAAACCTAAACTTTTCAAAATAATCTTTTGTTGAACAAAAATAAAAACAAATCATGTTTCCATATTTTGTTCAAGAAATTAAATCTATATTAATAAGCTAAGATTTTAATGGCGACATTGTCACCACGTCTAGTTTATTAAGCATGCCTCGCACATACGCACATTTCGTATAGTTTGGAGAAGAATAATTATTGGACAATTGTACAACCATACATTATAAACGATTACTATCATGAAAACAAAAATTTTCTTTGATTTAATCGAACATGAAGTTGTAGAAGGACTTTGCAAATCTTGTTTACCAAAGTCATTTAGTTTTTTTAATTATTTATCAATTGTACATATTAGATTTGGATTAAATTGAATGGGTTTACAATGTAATGCAATGATGATGCCAAAACATTGCATAATAACAAATTTTAACTTTTAAGATATAATGTCACAGATTTTGTACGGTATTTAATATAAATTTAAATTTACCGCCAACAGTGTACAATAATTTATATTTCGGAGAGGGATTGTATTGTCTTGATAATAATTTACTGATCTATTAGGCTGTGTGCTAATTGTAGAGAGAGGGTAACCTATGCATTTTCTCTCTTTGCAGACAGTCGCAAAGTAATGTTGTAATGCAGCACTCTTAGTAGTAAATCTGTCTATACTCTTCATGCCAGTTCGGTTGCCCTTAATTGTGGTAACCGAAGTTTGTTACTTCTGGTTTTCCTGGGTAGAGTCAATAAACTGGTCCTTTTGTTGACTGAGTTATAACGGTTCTACCGGGCTGCATGGGCACATTGTGAAATCACATGGTTGCTACTTCTGGTTGAAATTCCTGCCGTGCAGCATCTGGGAGCCCTTTCCCTTTATCTTCGATCATTAGCCAGGCAGCAGTGTATTGGTGCAGACTCAAGAGTTGGAGGCGCTTAAGAAGTATTTGCTTATCCCTATTTTTCCTCTCCTCTTTTCCCCGATATGGGCTGAGGACACATGGGTCTTCCAGCACTGGCAACCAGGAATTCTGCGTTTTAAGGTAAGCTCCTTTCCTTTGGCTTCTTGATAGTGATAATAAATATTGTTTCAGAGACATTTTCCTTATAACCTGCTTCTTTTATTTTGTTGTCGTCATTGACCGGTTTCAGGCGTCGCCCATTTCCAGGTTCCGTTTGTCACACAGCGTGATAACACATACTTGCATAGAGTAAATTAGTTTACACACTCTGCAAGTCTGTGCAATTCTTGTTGTGGTGGTTGGTTCCGCAGAGCTGGAAAGCATCAGAGACACTTTCCGTGGTAGCCTGCTTCATTTTGTGGTCATCGACGGTTTCGGGCGTTCGCCCATCTTCAGGATGCGATTTTCAGACAGTGTGACAACACAGACTTGCACAGAGCAAATTCAGTTTTATACACTGACTGGTGTTTTTAACTGTATTTAAAACTAAACTCTTAAACTAGGTCAAGGAGTATGGTCAGCTGGGTGGGAAATTACGTGTTTGGATTGTTGAAGGGTAATTTTTTTTTTCTTTACAATGGAAACAACACGTGGAGGTCTAATTTTTAAACTCTAATGTTGAAGGGAGATTTACTTTACAATTAACTAGTCAAAATAAAACACAAAATATATAAAAATAAATTAAAAATTAAATTAAATAACGGATTAAACTAACATAATTTAAAATTAAGCGATTTTTATAATTAAGTTTTTTATAATTATGCATTCCAATCAATACTTCACTTTTTACTACATTCATATACGGCATGACCACAAAATGAAGCAGGCTATCACGGAAAATGTCTCTGATGCTGTGCAATTCTGTTTTATCTGTGCAAGTCTGTGTTATCAAACTGTGTGACAAACGCATCCTGAAAATGGGCGAACGCCTGAAACCGGTCGATGACCACAAAAAAGAAGCAGGCTATCATGGAAAATGTATCTGATGCTTTCCAGCTTTGCGGGACCAACCACAACAATATTGAATTGTTGCCTTTTGGTTTTGGTCCAGTTGCTTCTTGTGCAATGGCCACGAAAAGGGACAATTACTATTTGCTATCCAATTTTGAATGTCATATAAATTTTTGCCATATAAATTAATTTAATAAATGTAAGAGGCATTTAAGTATGTGGTTAGTATATAAAGTTTAAAGAAAATTTATTGTTGGAGCCGATTTGGAGTAAACAAATAATACACACACACACACACACACAAAACACATCATCATGCACACCATTTTATTGAAAATCTTATCATCTTATCATACGCAGGGGATCTTAAATAATGCATTTCCGAAAGCACAATTACACAAATTTGTTCACGATCACAATACTTCCACTTACAGCGGTAAAAGAAAGTAAAATAGGTATAAATACCAGTAAGCATAACAGTATTCCCACTGAGAATGTTGTCTATTGATAATGGGGGAGGAGTTTGATTTCAGAAAGGTGTAGAACAATAGGTTAAAGTTGATATAAATTATATTATGTTTTCTGATATTTAATTTATTGTTAAATTAATTTTAAAACAAATCTTTAAAAAATTTCTACTTATACCTATTAATATTATAAATATTATGGGGACCGGAAGTAATGTCGTTTTTTTTCCATTAAATTCAAATAGATAAAGTTTTAACAAGTTTCTATTTTTAACCAATGACGTAATCACCTCGTTATCAACAACCGATTGCCATCTAGTGTGCAAATTTTCAATGCCGGATCGATAAAAATCAATTGAGCAGATGGAATTTAGAAAATGTTGTAGCTATCGGAACAAATGAAAATCCGATGGCACAATATTGGGCGATTATGGATGGTGAGGCAATACCTCTCACTCCAATCCATTAATTTTTTCCAGGGTTCGTCTTGTGCAGGGTGGCCTTTAATTATCGTGTTGCAGAATAACGCCTTTTCTGTTGACAATTGCTGGACACTTTTCAATTAAAGATTGATTTATTTGATCCAATGGTTCACAGTAAAGATCTGCATTCACAGTTTCTCCAGGTTTCAGCATTTCAAAATGTACAACCCCGCGAATACTCCACCAAACGTACAAAAGCGCCTTTCTGGGGTGTAAACCTGGCTTAGCTGTACTTCGTGGCAGTTTATTCGGAGAGAGAGAGCCTTTTGCATTTTGGATTATCATAGAGGACCTATTTTTCATCTCCAGTGATCATGCGATCAAAAAACTCTTCTGTATTGTGCCACTGAAGCAATAAGTTGCATGCGGTAGACCGGTTAGCTTTGTTTTCTTCGAACAGATTATGCGGGACCCAAACACCTGTTCTGCTTACTTTACCAATCTGCTGCAAATTTTCTAGAATGGTCGACCAAGGTTGGTTAAGAATATTTGACAGTTCCTCAATTGTTTGACACGGATTGGCTTCCACTTCCGCTGATAACAGATTATCTAAAGTTGTAGGTCTTCCTGATCGATACGAGTCGAAAAGATCAAAATTACCAGATTCGAACTTAGAAAACCACCTTTGGCATTTATGAACGTCTAATGCATTTGGATAAACATCGCAAATGTTTTTGGTAGCAACTGTAGCGTTACTAACCTTGTGAAACTCAAAAAGCATACAATGCCGATATACACCTCTTCTAGTATTTGGCTGGTCATTGCACTATAAATTGCAAAAAAAATGTTTAAGATTTAATTATTTACGAGTAAACAAGTCACTCTAAGCTTAAAATGACTTTGGCAAGAACAATGAGCTGAAAATGACAATCGAATATCGATATGCGCAGAAACGACATTTCTTTCCGGTCCCCGTATTATAATTTCAGCAATTTGTTTAATTGAAAGTTGTAATTAACACTTTGGGCTAAATGTTAGCTAAAACCGTATTTTTAATATCTAAAGAATAAAAGTAGAGTTTTAGCCACAGAATTTAAGAGAATTAATGGTCACATTAATCAGCTGTTATACAAAAAAGCTAATTTCATTGTTACGCATTCTTGATTACAAACAAAATTTCTTAATTGCCTGAAATAATTTGTTACACTCGAAAAGCATTTTAAAGATAATGCTGTTTAATAGAAATATTTATTTGTCAAGAAATCATTACCGTTTTCACAAAATTCCTTGAGTGAATTTAGTGTAATAAAAACTTATAATCCAGCAAAGAATATAACAACCTTGAAAATTAACGACAATACAAAGCCATTAATGTTTAATGGCTTTATTACAAATAGAATGGTGCAACTAATAGCACTAAAAATTGGCAGAGTTTCAAATAAAAGCAATATATTTTTCCTTGTATTATTATAGGAACTCGTTCTATTATAATTTTTATTTATTTATACTTTTAAATCGATATTTACTTGGAAAAATAACACCAATCATTTAATTTTTTTTTGTCGTAAACTATAGATTTTTGTATTTTAAAAAAACTAAATTACAACAGCAAGATAAAAAAAATACTTAATGAGAAACACATCTATAAGGCTTTCCCTTTGTGTATTTCGAAACTTTGAAACAACAAATAATTTTCAAACTTGGATTTTGTACAACCAATGAAATGTCTACATTATTGTTCAATTGATATGAAGTGCCAATTTAGAAGAAGCCCTAATTTCGTAGTATTGGATGACAACAACAAAATAACTTTGGATTGAAAAATAATTCATAAAATAATTAATAGTAATTTTTTTTGCCTCACCCCACCCTACTAATCCCTATTTAGGTTGTCCATGAGCTTGCGCTCATAAAATAGTAATAATCTCGTATAAATTTATCCGTAAGATTTTAGGTAAATTAAAAAAATAAATATTTGCAATCATTTTTGAGAAAATTGCAAAAAAAAAGAAAACCACATAAGTGATAAAACTTTACTAATAGATTTCGCCCGTGAAATGGGATACGAATCAATAAGGATTCAAAGGATTTTCCTCGAAGAGCGGAGAAAAGCACATTTAAATGAATCAAAAATTTTTTCCCACCTAGGCTAAGACTAGTAGGGGACATTCTTCCCTGTCAACCCTGTCCCCTCCAGGTACTAGGGATCTTTTTAGACCGTGCCGACCCTCTCGGGTATACCGGTCCCCCGTTGCAAGCAACGGGATCGTTTAACAAGAGAAGGCTGTCACTACTAGTGGGTGGCTGTAGTGCAAGGCCTCTCACTGGCAGAGGTGCCCCCCCCGGGCACACCCCCGCTTGACCCATTTAAGGGCAGGTTGAGATACGCTCAACCAGCGCGCAAAGTGATCACACGAAGATCACACTTCACTCCCAGAAGCTAGAGAAGGCAAACTCTAGCAGGCTCTGGTAAACCGCGCACACCCAGCAAATGCGCTACCAACTTACGGGCTGGTTCCGGGGTTCCATTTTATATAGCGAGTCTCCTCCCGCTCAACTCATGACTGCAGTCCTTGGAGCTGCTGTTTAAACCACGACCACTACGAATCCTACCTCAATTGCAAGCAATTGGGTCGGATAGTAGCTTGCGTCCGTAATTCAGTATTTCAACTCTAACGAGCTAGCGTGACTGATCGCACGCCCGATGGAAGTGCCGGTCCATCTACTGATTCCTGTCCTTTGCCTGAAGAACACAGGTGTCAGTAACCCAGGATACTTACAGACAACCCTGCAAGGGGAAAGGATCAGGATGGGTTGGGGTGAGGGAATCCCCAACCTGGAGAGCCAGAGGCTGATTGCACCCCGAAGGGTGGGCGATGGAGGCGCCACAGACCAACGCCTTTTTGTTTCTAAAAGTATGCAGTTCTGAGATACTTCTAGATTTTTAATATCCGCACATTGGATTAGAGCATGTTTTATCAGAAAATACGTCAGTTCCTGTGCATTGTCTCCCTTGTTGTCGCCTTTTACGACAGGCAGGGAATACCGTAGGCCTATTCTAGAGCCGAGACCTACACGGCCAACAAGGTAGGGACAGTTCGATTCATATAAATAGAGCGACAGCAGTACAGTTTGCGA
Source organism: Triatoma infestans (assembly GCA_011037195.1). Lineage (NCBI taxonomy): Eukaryota > Metazoa > Arthropoda > Insecta > Hemiptera > Reduviidae > Triatoma > Triatoma infestans. The sequence continues at coordinate 38,919 of JAAEAF010014943.1, read as the reverse complement.
CCAGTTTACATCCAGTCAGCAAACTATATACTATTTTCTCATCACCATTCAGCCAGTCTGTCTCTTTATATTTTCACTCGCTACCTAACTTCTATATACTTATAAAGTGCTTGCAGTTTGTGTGTTCTATTCATTATACAGTTCTTCAGCATATCATCTAGTATATTTCTCAAAAATCCACCCTCTCTCCTTCTTCTCCCATCCATTATACTATGAATTCAGATTCCTAAATGCCCACGCAGACAATATAAAAAGTTTGAACTTTTGGCAACTTTTCGTATATATGTTACAGATTTGACAAATAAACCTAATAATATATTTATAGAACAGTTTCTAAATATTTTTACTTTCTCATACTGCATATTAAGAGAGGAAGAATTGCGTTCGCTAACGGAAATACACATTTTGTGGTCCTCTGAGACGGAAAAAATCGTTCTCTTTGTGTGTGTGTACGTGTGTGTGTGTGTGATGTAATAATAATAGGTCAAATAATAATAAGTATCATTTTATTGAATATTTTTTTTTTTATTTTTTTCTGTTTGTCTCGAAAACGGAGCTTCAATGTGTTAATTATTTATTTATTAAGTTAGTTAATAATTTTAGATTTAATTGATTAAAAAAATCCTCAGCTCCTGTTGCTTTCAATGTATCCTTTTTTTTATCGAAATTGGTATTTATAATTTTAATTAAAATTTTAATGGCATTATCTCCCAAAGATATGTAAAACAAAGTAATGTTCAAATACAACAAAACACATCAATCACTCACTCAATTCATTAATAAAATAAACACAATAAGAGAAGTGCATGAATGAAACACAGATAACTAACTATACGACGCACGCAAAAAACAAGTATAACAAAAAATAGAATGGAATAAAGTTTGGCAACCAAAAAAAAAACAAAAGATAAATACATATTCAACAGTTCGCATACAGTCCTGCTATACAGTCCACTTTACTCAGCTTCCTTTTAATTACAACTTATTTAAGAAATAGTAATTATTTTTACCGTGATAAAACATAAATATATCTTTTAAAGGGGCACACCCGTCAAAAACACAATACGCACACAGGTACATAACAACAAGAATAATCAATCTATACCTCCTTCCCGCTTACTCACTCTCTTTTATTCTGTCTTCAGTGTTGCTCCTTTGTTAACAAATGATCCTCTTTAAACTTCGTATAACCAACTAACTACACATATAAAGACCTAGAACGTTCACCAAAAAAAATTTCTTCGCAGACCATTCATTTTATAGTAGTTTTGGGAGAGGAAGAACCTTGGAAGAGCTTAGAATTAAACAGGCAGGATGTTTGGCAGGATAAGCGATATGGCCACCTTACCATTCATCGCGAGATCCTTTTGAAGGTTTCTGTTACAAGTTTTCTTTCTGATAGAATGTTGAAGACTTTTGTTTTTGAGCATTCTTACAGTGTCAGGGAAGATTGGTCAAATTTGAGTCCGTCTGGCGTGATACCTGATAATTACTTCCGGTGTTACATGGACGGTTCCGGAATGGATGGTTGGTCTGGAGCTGCGGTCTATTTTGAGACTGGAGATTATTTGGCAGTATGTGTTGGTGAATGGAACTCGGTCTTCCAGACTGAGGTTTATGCTATTCTTTGTTGTGTTTTGGATGAGAGAGTACGTAACACTAACTTAAAAGGTGTTTGTATCTGCTCGGTCAGCCAAGCTGCGCTGAAGACGCTAAGTTCATGGGTCTTCTCTTCTAGGTTGGTGTTAGAATGTTCTAAAAGACCGTAAGAGCTTTCTTCTCTGGAGGATGTGCTTGTAGTCTGGGTGCCAGGTCACATGGGAATTTTGGGGAATGAGGAGGTAGATAGGTTTGCCAAATTAGGCGCCTCTCTTCCTTTCATTGGTCCCGGAGCCTGCTGTTGGCGTGTCTTTGACACATGTGTGTCAGGCTTCCAGACATGGACAGCTTCACAGCATTCATCCTTATGGATGAACTCAGTTGGTTTTCGGCAGTCTAAAATGCTCATCGGGGGTCCGGACAAGGCCATTAATGAGACGTTGCTGTGTTTTTCACGGAGCGCTCTCAGGCATCTGGCTGGAACTTTTACTGGACATTGGGGTTTCAGGAGACATCTCTACATAACGGGGCTCATGCCGGATCTATTTTGTAGAGTCTGTGAGACAGGGGAGGAAACACCCACCCATCTTATGACTGATTGCCTGGGTTGTGTGGAATTAGGTTCAGGACCTTTGGTCGGAATAGGATATCTGTGGAAGACCTTAGGCTATTTGCGCTTAAGGTTATTGTCCGATTTATTCGGGCTGCGGTGAATCTTAGATGGATTAGATCCGGGTGTTGATTTTCGTTCTAGACCTGGTTTGTTGTTGCTTTTCTTGGGGCAGCTATATGGGGGCCCAGTGAGGCTTAGGATAGCGTAGGTTTTGGTCCCTCCCCATAAACAAATAATAAAAATAATAATTGTGGGAGAGGAAGATGACTTTAGCTTTCTTTGAAGTGATTTTTTTTCTTATATTATACGATCCTATCATCTGTAAAAAATCTGGTATGAAACATTCACACAACTTTCTCTTACTCCAGTTTTCAAAATGTAAATTGATAAATTTTATAGTTAGTGTACCACATTTAATGAAATTTGTCGGTGTTTTAATGGAGAAAATCCGGGGGGGAAAAAACAGTTCAATAAAAGCTCACTTCCGGTTTACTAATTTTCTTGAAACTCGGAATTTTGGCCATCTATTTATATCTAATTAATTTTGTTTGAATGATAGAATTGTATAATCAACTATGATAGCACTTTAGAGAAAAACATAACCCCACCCTTCCAATCAAAAGCCCCCTTAAATAACATTATCAAGAGAAATGTTTCAAATAAAAGTTGTAGCTCTTTATATGTATAGTACATATTACTACTTTAAAGAAAATCGTTTCAGCCATTTTCGAGAAAATACTAGAAAACTGAAAAAATACATTTCAGTAAAAACGCACTTCCGGTCATCCGATTTTTATTTTCAAACTCGAAATTTAAACTACGTATTTAATTCTAATTAAATTTTATTTAGATAACATTATTGTATAATAAACTGAAATAGCACTTTAGTGGAAAATATCACCCCACCACTCCCGCTAAACTGCCCTCAGAAATGAATTTTTCTAGTGAAATATTACAAATAAAAGTTATAGCTCTTTGTATGTGTAGCTGATGTAGTAAGTTTGAAGAAAATCGTTGGAGCAATTTTTGAGAAAATTGCAATAACGTAAAAAAAAAACAAAACAACAACTAGTAAAGTGGTACTTCCGGTTGAGGAATTTTGACAGATGACCTACTGTCGTATCCCATGGTGATACCTAAAAGGAATATCAAGTTTGAACTTTCTACGATTACACACATAGACTTTTGCTAAAAACTACTTTTTTGGACTCAGGGTACCTCAAAACGGATATTTTCGATGAAAACGCGATATCGAAAATTTGACACGATTACAATACTTCCTCTTACTAGGAGTAAGAAAAAGTAAAAAATATGAATAAGAATTTAATGTGTTGATAAAATTCCAAATTTGAATAGAATGCGACATTATTAATTTTTATTTGTATTTTTTTATTTTTTAAGGTTACGTGCTTCTTTGAATTATTGTCGGTTTCAGTTTAGATTTCAGTTTAATTCATTTAATATTGCAGCCAATTAAAAATTTAATTTAATTACAAGTTTGAAGGAAATTTATCAATTATAAATATGAAAATTACATTAAGTGAAAATCATTTAAGTATTTTACACCAGATTTGTTTTTTTTTTGTATCATAAAAACCAAAGAAAATAAAAAATGTAAAAAACCTCTGCAGCCACAAGAGCAATTCAGTGTAGAGTGCCAACAAGTACTAGCTATTTAACCAAGTGGCGCGGCTTACCAGCTTATATTGTTCACACTATACATATTGTTAGAACGCAATTCACGTAGGTAATGCATGTTTAGTATAACAGTATATATTATATAGTTCAAAAATAATACTGGGGTAGGAACAAACTTTTTTACTGGCCAATGCTAATAAAAATTCTGACAAATTTTTATGGAATTCTATAAATAAATGGTTAGATGCCCTTAATATTATATAAATGGGCACCATATATTCTACTGAAAGGTCAGTTTAATAAATCTTTATAGGTTTCCGTGGCCATATTCATGAAAAATCACTTGAGTTTCCAGGTTAAGACAACGTCAATGGTTTGCTAGAAACCGACGTTTTGCTAATATTGAAACGAGCCTCTTCAGGGTCGCGTTCACACCTTGAAGAGGCTCATTGGAATAAGGGCGAAATGTCGATGTCTAGCAAAAACTTCTGACGCAGTCTTCAAGTGATTTTCATGAATATGGCTGCGGAAACCTAAAAGATATAGCTATTTTTTCTATCTCTTACTCCTCCTATTAAGAGGAAGTATTTTGTGGAGGTGAAAAACCAGGCAATGAAAGTCTGTTATAGAATTAAACAGGCAAGTTTTTGGCAGAGTAAGCAATATGGTCATTCTACCATTCATGGCGAGATGCTTTTAAGAATTCCCATTACAGGTTTCCCTTCTGAGAGGAATTTGAAGAATTTTGTCTTTGGTCATTCCTACAGGGTTAGGTTGCCTTATAGGGAAGATTGGTTAACCCTGGGTCCGTCTGGTGTGATTCCTGAGAATTATCTCCGATGCTACACGGACGGTTCCAGGATGGATGGTAGGTCTGGGGCTGCCGTCTATTTTGAGACGGGAGATCATTTGGTAGCGCCTCTTGGTGAGTGGGCCACCGTTTTCCAGGCTGAGGTTTATGCAATTCTTTGCTGTATTTTGGATGAGAGGGTGCGTAACACTAATTTAAAAGGTGTTTGTATCTGCTCGGACAGCCAAGCTGCGTTGAAGGCGCTTAATTCATGTGTCTTCACTTCCAGATTGGTGTTGGAATGTTCTAAAAGACTGGAAGATCTTTCTTCATTAAAGGATGTGCTTCTGGTCTGGGTTCCAGGTCATATGGGAATTTTTGGGAATGAGGAGGTGGATAGGTTTGCCAAATTAGGTGCCTCTCTCCCTTTCATTGGTCCAGAGCCTGCTGTTGGTGTGTCTTCTGGCACATGTTTGTCGGGCTTTCAGACGTGGATGACCTCACAGCACTCATCCTTATGGATGAGTGCAGTGGGTTGTCGGCAGTCTAAAATGCTCATTGGGGGCCCGGACGGAGCTTTGAGTAGCGGGGTCCGATATCTTTCACGGACCTCCCTCAGGCATCTGGTTGGATTCCTCACTGGGCATTGTGGTTTAAGGAGACATCTCTATATAATGGGACTCGTGCCTGACCCCTTTTGTAGAGTTTGTGAGACTGAGGAGGAAACACCCATGCATCTGATGACGAATTGTTTGGGTTGTGAGGAGATTAGGTTTAGGACCTTCGGGAATATCGGTAGAGGATCTTAAGCTGTGTCCTTTTAAGGTTTTGGTCCGATTTGTTCGGTCTGTGGTGAAACTTAGATGGTTAAAACCTGGGCCTGGATTTTCATTCTAGTCCCAGTGGTTGTTATTCTTTAGGGGTAGCTATATGGGCCCTGGGAGGCTTTGGATAGCGTAGGGTTTGCCCTCCCCTTCTGCGAATAATAATAATAAGACGAAGTATTGTAATCGTGTCAAATTTTGGATATCGAGTTTTCACCGGAAATATGCGTTTTGCGGTCCAAAAATGGGGTGTTTAGCAAATTGTGTGTGTGTGTGTGTGTGAGTGTATGTGTGTATGTATGTATGTGAATAGCATAGCTCAAAAACGAAAAACTGTATAAAGTTAAAATTGATATTCCGTTTAGGTATCACCATGGGGATCTGACAATACGTTATCTGTAAAAATTCCACAACCGGAAATATCACTTTACTAGTTAATTTTTTTTTTACTTTTTTGCAATTTTCTTTAAACTTGTTATACAACTATACATACAAAGAGTTACATATTTTTATATGAAACATTTCACCGGGAAAATTCATTTGAAGGCATTTTTGGGTGAGGGGTGGGGTTAGGTTTACCTATAAAGTGCTATTTCAATTTATTATACAATTCTGTCATCTAAATAATATTAATTAGACTTAGATGTGTTATTGAAATTCCGAGTATGAAAAAAAATCAGATCACCGAATGTACGTTTTTACTGAAATGTATTTTTCAGTTTTCTGATATTTTCTCACAAACGGCTCCAACGATTTTCTTAAAACTAGTTAATATTAACTACACATATAAAGTGCTACAACTTTTATTTGTAACATTTCTCCTGATGACGTCATTTAGGGGATTTGGGAGGTGGGGGGTTATGTTTTTCTTTAAAGTGCTATCATAGTTGATTATACAATTCTAAATTCTACCATCCAAACAAAATTAATTAGAAATAAATAGATGGCCGAAATTCCGAGTTTCAAGTAAATTAGTAAACCGGAAGTGAGGTTTTAATGAACATTTTTTTTTCAGTTTTCGAAGAAATCTAACGAATTTCATCAAATTTGGTTACACTAACTTTAAAATTTGTCAATTACAATTTTGAAAACTGGAGTAAGAGCAAGTTGTGTGAGTGTTTGATACCAGATTTTTTTGTTCTAAGTTTGGTGTATTAACTGCGCAGATATAAACCAATCACTTTTATTCGTAATATTTTTTTTTATAAAAATTATTTCAGGTAGTTTTGCAGAAGCTTTATGTATTTATTTTGTGATTTTGACAGTTTTTGCATTAACCAATTATTTTGTTTTTGGGGCTGGAAAAAAACCAACATTTTGACATTATTAACTAACTACCTTTGGCTTATAATTGCCTCCAACTGCCAACATGTTGGTGGTAAAAAACCAGCCCTGTCATTTCAAATTAAAGTGTCTCTTTTAATCTTTCATCAGGCTCCTGCACCCACATCTCCATCCTGATGGAGACAAAGATATCTTGAACGGTGCGGCTCCTGTTCTTAGTCCTTTTAGCCATGTCATGTCTGAAACAATTTCATGATTTTATATATATATATATATATATATATGTTGTTTTGATGTCTAGGATGAATGAAATGTACACAGAACTGAAGTATACGGAAAGATCACACTTAATCCGATTTATATTTTTTTTTATTACCTTGAATTTGTGTAGTTAGATTTCAATTCCTTTCTGCGGCATCCGTACAGAACTGCTCGTGGGGCCATTGAAAAATGGCTAACATGCAAGCACACATTATATTGGAAAAATATTGCGGGGCTGAGGCACTCTAAGATTCGCCTCTCAAAGACTCGCACCAAACTATCTCCTCGGCAGAACAAAATCGATTGTTGTAGGGGATTATCGTACTGCGACCTGAATGATCTATTGTAACCCGGGAGCCTTCTCCAATGCACAGCTGGCCTCCAAGCAGTGTTTTCTAGCTACAGCCCATCACCAGACAGTGAGTTGTAAAGGCTCCTAGGAAGAGAAATTCTAAAGGCAGCATACTGGATTCGAACCTGGGACCTCCGCGTTGCTAGTCCAGCGGGCTACCCACTGACCTGATCCCTTCCTTCTCCCTTGGCTTTCGCCAATTAACTAGTGACGGAGACCCTAATTTGTGTGTACTGTGTCTCCTGTCCTTGTCTGTAAAGTGTTAGTGTGTATGTAGCTTAAGTGTATTGTGTACTATTTTTTTTTTTTTCTGACGAAGCGCATGGAGTGACTGAGCTGTGGTAAACCCGTGGGGGTCGGCGACTTCCCAAATACTGGTATGCCACAGCTACCCCTTGCGGGCAGCTCCACGCAATACGAAGTGATCTAAGGAGCGATACTGCCATAGTTACAAGGGCATTGGTCTTTTTTTAACGGGAAACATCTGCATAATTGGGTCTCTCCATGCGGCACCTCTTTAGGCCAAATAATGGCAAAGGATGAGACGCGTTTCACCTTCTTGGAGAGTGCGTACACTATGCTCGCAGTCGATTCCTGAAATTTGGCGTCCACAATTTGGAGCCGAGGGCGAGATCAGAAATTTCACTCGCCTCAGCGTTTTTTAATGATACAGGGCTAATGTAAGGCGTCTATACGGGGTGCACAATGGGCCCAGCTGAGGTCTAAGTGCTGAACCTCCTTTTGGAGGCCCCGAGTTTCTAGATTAGATTCTACTTGAGTAGTTATACAAATGTATACCATATGTATTATATTTCTATATTTAATTATGTATTTCCATTTCTGTGTCAAATTTTTGTACTCTTTTTTTTTAAATCTTATCTTCTTGCTTAAATGTTGCATCTTTTTTGTGTAAAAGCACATAGCTCGCAGACGATTCGTGAAGTTTGACGTCCACAATTTGGAGCCGAAGGCAGACGATCAGAAATTCCACTCACATCAGCCCTGGCGTTTTTTAATAATACAGGGCTGATGTGAGACGTTTATATGGGGTGCACAATGGGCCCAGCTGAGGTCTAAGTGCTGAACCACCATTTGGAGGCCCCGAGTTTCTAGATTAGATTAAATTTCAATTCTAGGATTGGTTCTCTTCTGGGACTACAATGTAATTACTTGTATACCTACCTGGATGGCTATTTCTCCTCTAATGCTATATTTATTTTAGAATAAATGAGTAAAATTTTAGTTCAATGCAAAAGTTGTCATGTTATATTTTACTGTTGAACATTTGACACTATCCGCAATACTTCTGTCTTACAGAGTAAAACAAAATAATTATTGAAAGGTTTTTAAGTTTAGATTTTCAAAGAATGATATACTTCTGAGAGAAAATATCTCAGGTGGCAGTTATTCCTCTCCTGATAAAAAGTAATTTTAATTCTATTTTGTCAAGTACGCCTTGCCAGCAAAATTATTCCAATCTTATTTGTAAACAGGAAGTAAACCAAATTTTTATTCAAGTACTAACTCAATCATGTTGGACTAAGTTTAGAGACCGACCTCATTCATTTCACTTCATCATTTCTTGTTCTTTTTATATAAATCATTGCGTAAACAATATTAATGAATATAACGGTAATCTTTATAACAATAAACCGTTTTAATTTTTAAATTATCCAAACCAGCGGAGCTAAATAAATTGATTTGTAAGAAAGACCCTAGACAATTAAAACTTGATGGGTTTCTTTGCTAAAACTTAATTAGTATTCCTGATTAATTTTATTTGATTAGTTATTTTATTTCTTTTTTGTTTTTGAACCCAGGAATAAATTAAGAAGTAATTTTCTTTCTTTTTTTACTTTCTCTAATTATTGTTAGAGAGGAAGTATTGCGATCGTCTCAGATATTCGAAATTGAGTTTTCACCGGAAATACACGTTTTGAGGTCCCCTGAGTACAAAAAAGTGGTTATTAGAAAATGGTCTCTGTGTGTGTGTGTGTGTGTGTGTGTGTGTGTGAGAAAAGAATATTTCAAAAATAAAAAGTTGCAGCAAGCTGAAACTTGGTATTCTGCTTTTAGGTATTACCATGGCAACAGACACGAAGATTTCCGGCAAAATTCATCAACCGGAAGTGCCACTTAATTCAATTTTTTTTTCAGTTTTTTTTTGTGATTTTTTCAAAAATGATTCCGTCAATTTTCTTTCAACATAATATATCAACTACACATACAAAGAGCTACAAGTTTTATTTGAAACATTTCTCCGAGAAAAAAATTCATTTGAAAGCTTTTTTTGGGGGGAAATTAAAATTAAATATGTTGTCGATATCCTGAGTTTGAAGAAAATCAGATTACCAGAAGTGTGCTATACTAAAAGCAGTTTCTAGTATTTTTTTTGCATTTTTCTCAAAAAACGGCTTTAATCGATTTTTTTTGAACATGTCATATCAACTAGACATACGAAGATCTACAACTTTTATTTGAAACATTTCTCCCGGGAAGATTACATTTAAGGGCACTTTTAGTGGATGGGTGGGGGTTATGGTTTCCTCTAAAATGCTATTTCAGTTTAACTATACAATTCTATCATCTAAATAATATTAATTAGCACTGAAAAGAAAATTTCCCAATAGTTTACAAATCGATAAACTTTTGTGTGTTTTTTTTTTTTGTGTATAAGTTTCAAGTTATGTAGAAATTGTCTACTATAATTTTTTAATCTTTTGAATATATTCTACTTGAGTAGTTATACAAATGTATACCATATGTATTATATTTCTGTATTTAATTATGTATTTCAATTTCTGTGTCAAATTTTTGTAATCTTTTTTTTTTTTTAAATCCATTTTCTTGCTTAAATGTTGCATCTTTTTTGTGTAAACAAAAAAAAAACCGGAAATACTAATACATATTGAGCACTGTAACAGAAAGAAATTAGGTATATCATATAAAAAAACACGTCTAGCTACGCCGGCAAATATGCTAAAAAAAAAAAAAAATGAAAAGAAAATAAGAGCTTCAAAATTGCCAACATACACCGTTAGAATGCGCGCAAATCGTAACAGAAAGTTGGCTAACTGTGGCTGTTTTAGTATAGCTCTAGCTTTCACATTAGTATGGTTCGTGCTTATTACTACCCTCCTCCTACAATCTTATTCGACATTGTGTGATATCTTTAATTTTTTTTTTTCTTTTTTCTTTTTTCACCAATTTAATTTCCGCTAAGGATTAAAAAATATATATATATATTATATTCTATTTTTTTTATTTGAAAATTTATTTAATTTTTTTTTTTTTTAGTGATAAAAAAATATAAAATTTTTGAAGCAGTTCTTCATTTTTAGTAAGTATAGTACTTATATTAAAATTAAATTCTATCAAAAATTTAGCTATATAAAATATATAGATATATACAGATATATTCCAAATAAATTTCCACAACAAAATTGGATACATTTAATTTTTAAAAGCCTTTGAAGATTCCAAAATAAATTTTTTCAGAGATAACATTGAGTTTAGAGAAATCAAAAAATTTTTAAGAATTTATTTTGGTAATTTAAATAAAAAATAACTTGTACATTTCTTACATTAATTTATAAATAAATAAATGGAACCTTTATTTAAAAAAAAAAATTTTTTTGTTAATTTTATAAATACATTTTTATTATTTTCAGTTTGACGAACATCTTTACTTCAGTTTTTTTTTTTTTGTTATAATTATTAAATTAATAAGAATATCATTCCTTTTTAGGTTTTTTTTGAAAACAAATGAATTCATTTAAAGATTAATTCTTAAATGTCTACGTATTGATTCTTTTTTAAAATTAAAATATAAACTAAATTCATCTTAAAGCAAATACTTTTATCTATTTCACTCCCCATTTATGCATTTTTTTATTATTATTATTATTATTAAAGGTGTATTAGATTTCCCCGTCTAATAGATCGCTGCAAATTTTTACAGAATTTTACACTTTACTTTAAGGATTTTGAAATATTTTAAAAAAAGGAATTTTATGAATAAAATTTTTAAAATTTTTCAGTAAATAATAAATTATAAATCAAATGGAAATATCTAAGGACGTAGTTTTTTTTTTGTGGAAAGATCACCTTGGTACTGTTGCGTTAATGGTCCTTATGAAGTGAACAACAATTTATAAATCATTTTTTAGGACGTGGATCACCTTCAACCGTGTGGGGGGGGGGCGTTGAAGTAGTGGGAGTACTGGATGTCACTAAGCTGACCTATTTCGATAGTTTTACGTGAATATTTTTTTCAATTATATTAATTAAGGAAACTATGATGAACTGAAAATTGTTTTTTTTTTTTCATTACTTTAAAATAACCTTAATATACAAAATATATATAATACAAAAGGAAGACGACATTATTAAAAACGATTTACAGCGTTAATATTATCTAAGTAACTCTTGTTGTATGAGTTTTAATTTGCTCTTACAAAAAAAAAAAAAAGATATAAAAAAAACAAACTAACACGTCATTAGCCTTTATAAAAGCTGCCTCAAAAAACATTTTACGTCTGAACACGGTCTGAGATTAATTTTTTTTTTTTTTTTTTTTTTTTAATGCGTTCACAAATAGGCTTTTACAGTATTTAAGAAACGTATTAATAATTTAATTTTTAGGCCTTGTTTGTAGGTCATCGGTAAACAGCACTAATTAATAAGTATTTAAGCATCTGAAAGGAAACTGGGAAATATCAAATGAATACAAATTTATGCAGATTGATTTGCGGCCTTTAAAAAATTATATAATTTAAGTATTACGATAAGATATTAAAAAAAAAAATAAAAATAAATAAATAAATATTAACTTATTCTTTGATCAAATCTAGATTTATTTATTTTTAAATTTTAATTTATAGGAATTTTTAATTTGCTGAATTTCAATTATTACTTTTAATAAAATAAAACAATTCTTTTTACACTGAAACTAAAATATCTCTTAGCTCACTAATAGTGCTAGATAAGCAATTGCTTGCATTTTTATTTACTTTTTTATTGCTTTTATTTTTTTCCGGAAGGAAATGAGTACTTTAGCTAGTTCTCTTGTTTTTTTTCCCCCTCTTTGCTCAGTTTTATAGCTTATTAAAGACTTTGACCATCAGCCTAGAACTTAAATATTATTTCACACAATTAAACAGGCCCCCTCCGTATTGGCCAAATTGACAGTTTTTTACATTATATTATACGGTTATTCCGGATAAACTATTATTATTACTAAAGATTATTGTTATTATTATATTGTTTATAATATTTGAATTATTAATCTTATTTATTTAGTTATTTTATCATTATTATTTATATTGAAAAGGATTTTTAATTTTTTCAAGCCGAATGTAGAAATTTCCAATTTTCTTATTTTTAGTCGTAATAAGAAGTCTAAAGAACTTCAGATCTTTTGGGCAAAAAAAAAAATAGAAGGGCAAAGTGGGTCATAGTGCTAGATTCAGATCATGCTGTTCCACGATTGAAACATAAAAAATTCTAAACAGTATTGTTCGAAAAATGTGATATTATTTATCTGATAAATACATTTAAATATTTGTTTAAATAGTTTTGGTCTCGAACTATGGGGGTTCAAAGAAACGTTCCAAATCCCCTTTGTATCCAATCCTTGCAATCCAAAATCCTGCGAACTATAGCCAATGCTCCTTTTTTTTTTTTGTCTCCAATCGAACAATCCATAACGATCTTAATATCCCTTTCCTATCAGAAGTAATCAAACTCATATAAACAAAATTTAACAGCACCATATCTTCACATCCTAACTCTCTAGCCCCTTCGCCTTTCATCCTGTAACCTACCAGATAACCCTTCCAGGCGGTTTAAACGCTAGTGGCTTTGAGACATTGTCTGTAGTGCCAGTGCTAGCGATAGTGATTGAAGTTTTGATTAGGAGTACTACCACTGGGTAGTTTCTCCACTCGGATTTTATTTTTGTCTCTGTATTCACATTTACTTATAGCACAATAGTGCTGGTGTAAATTTGTTACAATAAAAAAAAAGCAAACATTGTTTTGTTCAGCAGCTGAATCAAAGTTCCAGCAAGTTAGGATAGAAGCTTTAGCCACGAAACTTATGGAAGCTTTCTTTTAGACTAATGATGTAGCTGTTGTGGTTTTTTTAAATTGTTTCTAGTTTTTATTTATTATTATTAATGAAGGAAAAGGATTGTGAGATTTGGACTGTTTAAAAAATAAGAAAACTTAAATTCTTGCCAAAGTTTCGACAAATATATTGTCTTTTTCAAGGGATAAAAAAATAAAAAAAATTTTAAATAATCTTCAAAACATAGTATTGAACTATGTTTTGAAGATTATTTAATAATCCCTATCATATAAGTAACGGTCGAAAAGAATCTTGCATTGTTATTATTATTAATCCTTAATTGAATATAAAAACAATCAAGTTCTTTAATATTATATTTTATCGTTTTCTTATTTAAATATTCTTGAAAAAAAATTATTTGGTAATTTAATACGTTTACTGCGTTATGGTCAATATTATGACTCTAAAACGAAGTTCGACTGTTATACGTTTAATATTGTTGACCAGGATCAAGTTCAGTAATATTATAGAATTACTTTAACAACTTTATAACAGGCTAATATTACTATTCAAAATATAGCATCAATATTATGATAAATTAGTACAATTTATATATATTGTATATATTATCACTCTTAAACGCATTCAGTTTAATAGGGCTTGGTTATGTATGCATGAACCCGAAAATTCAAATCAATGCTTTTGTTTGCTTTCATGCCTTTTCTCTGCACCTAAATGTCGCCTTATTCTATATAGTCTATATTAGTATTACTAAATTCGTATTACATGGAGAATATTTCAACAATTCGAATATAATATAAAACTAGCATTTTTTACGTGACATTTTTAGGCAATTTAAATAAAAAGTGTGTATATTATGGTCTCCATTGAAAAAAGTAACACACTCCTTGAATTATTTGCTTTAGATCTCGAGTAAACGATTATTTTATTTCTTTAGGACTTTGTTAATCTTTAGAAACTATTACAAAATAGGATCCTGCTTTTGTAACTTACAATTCATAATATAAGTAAAAAAAAAAAAAAAAAACACTGAACCAAATATGAAGCTTAGAGAATCTAACAAACACCTAAATTACTGTGTGGACCCTTTACATAGCACAAACAGGAGAGTCCTTTTAGTGGATACTTTGTTTAACGCACAATAGACCCTTCACAAAAAAAAAAAAAATAACGAGCCTAACGAACAAGTGAAATTCCAATCAATAATTATATATATATATGTTGTTAATGATTTACAAAAATCGTTTTGTTATAATTATTTAAAGAAAATAACAAAATTATTATTATTTTTTTTAATTTAAGGCGCCCGGAGCCTTCTCAATACACTGCCGACCTCTGGACAGTGTTCTCTAATTACAGACACAACATTGTCCATCACTGGATAGTAAGCTATAGAGGCTCCTAGGAAGAAAAAATCTAAGTGCAGCACAGCTAGACTCGAACCCGGAGTCTAGTACATTAACCACTGAGCTAATCCCTTCTCATACAAAATTATTTATTTATTTATTTTCTTTGTTTTACAAGATTTGTGTAATTTAAAAAATTTCATAAACTTCTTAAGTATGAATATTATATTTTTATCTAGTCGGATTATGATTTTTTTTTTTTTTTTGGCCAATCAAAACTGATTTATTGCAATATCCAAAGATAACCTTGCTGTGATAATCTAACTTCATCAAAAATTTGCTGAAAAATTGGGAAATTTTTAATTATTGTTAATTTGATGGGGGTTTATTCAATTTTTATTTTGAACACCATTAATATTATGCCGAGTTCTTTATAGAATGCATTGTGAATTAAATTCAGAAAGAAATCAGGATTTCGTCAAACTTTTAGAAGTGGAATAAAAAAAAAAATGGTAAAAAGTATGAGACAATAAATTTAAGTTCTTAAAAAAGAAATCAGTCTTTTCTTTTATATTCAAATAAAAGAATTCTGGAGTTTGTTTTTTTTAAGGAAGTAAGTAAGTAAGGATGAATAAATATTTAATGTACTGAAAACTTTTTGCATTTTAATCAAGAACAACTTAAAAAAATGCATTCCTTCTTTTTTTAAATGCAGATTTGCCATTGTTTAATTCATGGGTTCCAATTCATTCCAACAATTTGTGTGCTTAAAAGAAAATAATTAAAAGTGAGTGTATTTTATTTGAATGTTCGTAAATTAGGGAGGTAATTTCTTTAAAAATCGATTTTACATTTTAAATTTAATTCATTTATTTCTAATAATCACATTGATAATTAAAACAAAATCAAAGCTTGGAAAGAGTGCAAAAAAAAAAAAATCAGTATGACAAAAAAATTGCAAAATCTCTCCAAATTAAAGAAGTAAAAAATTTCAATATGTAAACTGGACCGAACGCTGATTCAAGACGAAATTTATTAATTTGAAAAAACATTCCTTTTTAGCAAACACTCTCCTTAAAAGTTCCGATTGATATATTAATTTTTATTGATTTGTTTAATTAATTGGCTACTTTATACAATGCAACATTATTTAATTAATTGAACACTTCCAAGTAGCTATTCTCTGACCCCTTCTCGTTACACAGCAGATATTCCGCTACACTCACCTCACATACTGACCTCTTTAACTTCGCGAACGATAGCGTCTTCCTCTCTCCAAATTCTGATCCCGTCGTAGTCATCGTTCACTACAATCTTATCTCAATTAAAAAAGTGCATAACATTCTCAGTATGCAGTACAGAAGTGCAATAAAATCCTCCACCCATCAGATACCAATTTCAACGTCAACAGAGTATGTTAATTAGGAAGAAAGACACTTGGAATCCAAATACTAAAAAAAATATATACTTGGAACCAATCACCGCTATAAAACTTCTTTCCAGATGTTCTGAACTCTTTAAAAAAAATCTGGTGTGAAACACTCACACAACTTTCTCTTACTCCAGTTCTCAAAATTATAATTGACAAATTTCATAGTTTATGTACCAAATGTAATGAAATTCATCGAAAACTAAAAAAACTGTTCAATAAAAGCGCACTTCCGGTTTACTAATTTTCTTGAAACTCGGAATTTCAGCCATCCATTTATTCCTAATTAATTATGTTTGTATGATAGAATTGTATAATCAACTATGATAGCAGTTTAGAGAAAAACATAACCTCACCCCTCCTCTAAAAGTGCCCTTAAAAGAATTTTCCAAAGAAATGTTTTAAGTAAAAGATGTAGATCTTTGCATGTTTAGTTTATATATTAAGTTTCAAAAAAATCGTCGAAGCCATTTTTGAGAAAATTGCGAAAAAGAGAATAAATCATTTAATAAAGTGGTAAAGTAAAAGCACTTCCGGTTATCCCATTTTTGTCAAACTCGGAATTTCAACAAAATATTTAATTCTAATTAACATTATTTAGATGACAGAATTGCCTAATAAACTGAAATAGCACTTTACATGGAAACCTAACCCCACTCCTCTTCCAAAAGTGCCCTTCATTGCATTTTCCCGGAGAAATGTTTCAAATAAAAGTTGTAGCTCTTTGTATGTGTAGTTATGTTTAAGTTCCAAGAAAATCGTCGGAGCCATTTTTGAGAAAATCGCAAAAAGTAAACAATTCCACTTGGTAAAGTGATATTTCCGGTTGAGGATTTTGCAGAATAACTCAGTGTCAATCCCATGGTACCTAAACGGAATATCAAGTTTCAACTTTCTACGGTTTTTCGTTTTTGAGCTATGCTATTCACATACATACATACACACATACACACACAGACCATTTGCTAAAAACCACTTTTTTGGACTCAGGGGACCTCAAAACGGATATTTCCGGTGATAACTCGATTTCGAAAATTTGATACGATTACAATACTTCCTCTTACTAGGAGTAAGAGAAAGTAAAAATAAAATCTGGTGTGAAACACTCACACGACTTTCTCTTACTGCGTAAATGGTAAAGTTTCTTCACACTCATAATACTTATTTGTGTTTAAAACCTTCGCCATTTTTATGGAGAAAATCACAAAAACTGGAAAAATACCTATTCAGTAAAGTCCGCACTTCCGGTCAATCGATTTTCCGCAAACTGGGAATTTTGGCAACTTATATAATTCTAATTAATATTATTTAGTTGACAGAATTGTATAGCCAATTGTTGAATTAAAACAGCATTTTAGACGTAACTATAACCCCATCCCTTCTACAAAAGTGCCTTTAAATGAATTTTCCGGGAGAAATGTTTCAAATAAAAGTTGTAGCCTTTTGTATGGGTAGTTGATATGCCAAGTTTAAAGGAAATCGTTTGATCAGTTTTAGAGAAAATAGCAGAAAACTGAAAACTACTTTCAGTAATGCGCACTTTCGGTCATCCGATTTTCTTCAAACTCAGGGGGTTTCGACAATATATTGCATTCTAATTGATATTATCTAGATAATAGAATTGTGTAATAAACTGAGATAGTAATTTAGATGAAATCATAATCCCCCATCTCACCACGGAAGTGCCCATAAATGAATTTTCCCAAAGAAATGTTTCAAATATAAGTTGTAGCCTGTAATGTAGCCTTAGTTTATATAGAAGTTTGTGGCTTAGTTGATATATACAAATTGTTGGCGCCATTTTTTGAGGAAATCCCAAAATACTGAAACAAAATTTAGTAAAATGGCACTTTCGGTTGATGGATTTTGCCAGAAATCTTCACATCTGTTGCCGTGGTAATATCTAAACGAAATACAAAGTTTGAGCTTCCTGCAACTTTTCATTTTTGAGATATTCTTTTCTCACACATCCACTCACACAGACCATTTTGTAACAACCACTTTTTTTTGGACTCAGTGGACCTCAAAACGTGTATTTCTTTGTTATTGTCTTGCCATTTTAGTCGGATATGTGTGTGATTCAGATTAAATCTTAGCAACGTATGTAATTTGCAGAAGGTAATGGCATTACCATTAATATCTTCTAGAAGGTTAATGCAGCCCGTGTTATAGTAAAAGTTACATATTGGCTCTTCGCCATTTTAATGTTTGTACACCATTTTTACTTCATCATACCATTGTTGTATATTTCATTAATATTATTTTGTAGTTCACAATTAATTGCGAACATGTCAATTACATTACAAAAACATCACTAACAGTCCTTTCTATGTATCCAATCTTACCCTCCACACAGATCTCAATATGCCTGTCGTCAACACTCTGACTAAGCGCCATTAGCCTTGCGACCTTTAAAATAGCTAGTGATGACTACCAATCAAGTCATTGTAATTATTATTTCAGCTCATTTCTTATTGTAAAATTGCTTACAGTTATAAATTTCAAATGAAGAGTTAAAAAATATTTAAAAAAAAAATGACATCAAAAAATTTGCCTTTAATTGTAGTTGGAAATAGGGTTGTGGATTTATATGGAGCTTATTTTGTTGTCATGGAAACTTATTATCATCATCAGAAATGTTTTATTACTCTGCGTTAATTTTTTTTTTTAAATTTCATATGCATATTGAATAACAATCATTAATCATTAAGAAAGAAAATAATATAACAAAAAAAAGTATCATTTTTAAATTGTAATTAACACTTTGAATATACGAGGAGATATGTGACGTAAATACTTCCCTCGAAACTCCCGTTTTGGGGCAATTCCTCCAAATGATATTAAGGGCTAATAAACTTTTAGTAAAAGTTCATGAATTATAATGAATATATTTAGGAGAAATTTGTTTGAGTGTTCCATATCAGATATTATAGATTTTATTTTCTAAATTTTAATTCTGTCTTATGTGTTTAAAGGCGAGAAATTTAACCCTATGTGAATAGGGGAAATCGACCGAAAATGTAAAAAAAAAAAAAAAAAATGTTAAAAATGTTAAAGGATAGTTAGGATTATCAGAGTAGGAGGAGAAGAGCAATAGGAAATCAGACTTGTTAGGTAGAAATTTAAAATTAGTTAACATCTATTGGGAAATAGACGTCCCTCACCAAAATAAAATAAAAAATGGCTATGAAACACATCAAACGCTTCTGCGAGATGGACAAAGATAACGTTATTTCTGCTGAAATGAATATACAACGGCGGCTCAAAACACGGAGATGAAATGAAAAGCACGAAATTAAACTGATCATTTGAAATTGTATCTTATTATTCAAGAATTGGATAAGAACTTTTAATATAAGACATTTAGGTTGTACCACTTTGTACAGTTAAAATGGTTCGTTTGGGAAGAGTAAATAAAATGAAATAAATAATAATTACAGTCACTTTATCTTGAAGTTCAATACTTTAATCTTTACTACCTTTACCTAGTGTTTAGAACTAAATTAAACACTAAATACTTTGAAAGATTTCTTGAAACATTTCAAAGATACTATTCAATAAAATTATAGGAAGTATGGTTACCTCTTCTTATCGTTCTTCCATTTCTACACTTGATGTTTAATATTCTTCTGCAGCGATAGAGGAAATGAATCTCTTTATATTAAATTTTAATTAATTTTGTGGGAGGGGGGCTTTTTTTAATTTCTCTTATTCCTAATAAGAGGAATTATTGCGTACGTGTCAAATTTTCGAAATTGAGTTTTCACCGGAAATAGAAACGATGTCCGATCACCGGATTTCCTCTGAGTATGAAAACGATGTTTTTTTTTTAGCAAATAGTATAAACCATAGATATGATAATTTATTGAGGGTCGATAATATCAAGGAGTTGGGCGTAATCTAGACATTTAATATATTTTTTGATCTTCATTTGGATTATGAATGCGGGAAGGTTTGCAGTTGGACGTATTGTAGACAAAATACATCATAGAAGAAGGTGATATCTTTTTATGTCTGTGTAAGATACTTGTTAGGACCGTCTTAGAATACGCTGCCGGCCATATGGTCACCTTATACTGCAGAAAACATCAAACGGTTTGAGAAAAGGTAAAAGAATTTCTAGCAGTTTCTCCTCTTTTATATGCCAGGATATAGATGAGATTCTTGAAACACTTAAGCACAGAGGAACCAAGGCAAATCCTATTTTCTTCTTCAAGATTTATTTTTCTCCAGTGATATGCTATCTAGACTCCAAGTATCAGGTCTCTTCAAGACCTTTGAGGAATTTTATGAAGCCCCTCAATTTGCAAATTTCTTCTTTTACAGTAGCGCCGCGAATTTGTAGAGATTGGAACCATCATGTTCCAATTAAATTGAATTTTGATTGCCTGGGAATATTTAAAATATATTTTGAAGAACCTTAAAGACATTGTTTGGCTTGTTTCTTATTATTGTATGACTATAACGTTTATGCCTGTCAACTGTTTGTTACTGTAAAAGAATACATAAATGTGTGGTCTATGTGAGTGTGGCCGTTTGGGTACCAACACCGCATCTGATACTTCGGACAAAATCCATCTACCGGACTTGTGACTTTACAGAATTGTTTTTTCAGTTAATGGCAATTTTCTTTAATACTACATACATATATAATTATCTATCACTTTTATTTGAAATAGTTTTGCGGGAAAATTGAATTTTGGAAGGTTTCTGGTTGAACATTAAAGTTTGGGGAGGAAAAAAGTGAGGGGACACTTTTTAGCAGGTTATTAGCTTCTCAGGGATTCCATTTCTTTCAATATTAAATACCACGGAGATTGCCTGACGGTTGCTTATAATATCAGCGAATACATACATGATGTATGCCTTTGTCGTATCATAACATTTTTCTTGGAATTAATTCATTGAAAATATGTGATCTGTAAATGGCTTATTTTTCCGAAAATCTAATCATGTAACTCCAAACTGCTATTCCAAGATTCTCTTCGCTATTATCTCGGCTATTATTTTATAAAGAACTGCTCCAGGAAATTCTAAGATAATCCTCAAAAAAAGGTCTAATCCCCTCTCCTAAACAAGTGAAGATATAATTGCAACAGACCAGTCGTCTGCCATAAGTTTCTTATCCCAAATCTTAAGTATATGCCCAATTAGCGTTACCCAGAATAACTCACCTCTTACTTACAATTCAGCTACATTCTGTCATACCCTAGTATTTTATTGTTAATTCATATTGTAAATTCATAATTATTTTTTCAACTTCTTTTTCAGGCAATCACAACTTCATCATCTTTGAGTTATACAATATTAAAAGAGCTTGGATCTTGTCAAAATTCTCAGCTCATTACTTTCTTATTTCTACTTCATCTCCTACCAGCTTCCCATCATCACCTTTATATAAGTCAGTTGAAATCCTATTTTTTTTTTTACTTTACTGCTGCATAAGACTATCTGACTTTTTTATACACTCCATATTCTTTCATTTTTCCAAAGTATCCTGTTCAAATTTCCTTCTGCATAATTTACTTTGTTTCTTTATCTTTCTTTCTATATTTCTCATTATTTGCCTTTTGCATTTCTTGCTAACATTCTTATTTTTTCTTTATTTATTTTCATTGAATATGCTTTCTACTTTGTATATCGCAAAATTAGTAAAGATAGAATTTTTACTGGTATCAGATGTATGACTAGTATTATCGCGTATGTATGGTTTTCAAAATTTTTTGAATGTTTTGAACATAAACTATGCCCCATTTCGTGCTGTTCCTGGGGTTCGCGGACAGTCGGCAGGAGCTGTGGGATCCCTCTGTCGCAGATGCGGCAGAGAGCCTGAAACACCCGCGCACGTGCTTGGTAATTGTCCTGACAACATGCTTCTTGTAACTAGACGCCACCGTAGGTTAAAGCACGCTTTGATGGAAATTATGGGGAAAAAAGGTTATGTGACTCTCGAAGATACAGATGGATCTACAAGATACGCTGATATTATAGGATTTGACAATGCCAGCAATGTAGCGTATATTTTGGATCCGACAATCCGTTTTGAGAGTAAATATCCAAAACAGGGTGAGAAAATAGTTTAGGAGAAAAGGGCCATTTACGAAAAATGTATTCCCTTTTATAAGGAGAAGTTTACAAGGTGCATGGCTTGTGGCTTGGTGTCAGAGGTGTGATGCCTAAGACGACCTTGGACTTTCTTGACAAGGTAAATATTAGCCTAAAAGCCATAGCTCCTTTAGTGGAGAATATTGTAGTTGACTCCCTGGGAATTATTTCCCAGCATATTTATAGATAAACTTAATATTTAACTTAATATTTAGTCTTAGAGGCCCTTTATGTCATCTATACATATTAGTTTTTTTATTTGACATTGGACATTAGGACATCCTTATATTTTAACTTTATATGGCTAGGTATTATCGCTTTTTGCTATGTCTACTCATTAATGAGTTCACTGTGTGTTGGAGCACCTCAGTTTAATTGAGCAGCCCCACTTGATTTTTGATTGTTTTCTCTCCCAACATATAAATGTTTGAAAATTTATATATATATATATATTTTTAATTGTTTGACTTTTCAGACTACTCGAAAGACTTCTTGGACAACAGATCGAAACTCAAAAGACTCATCTATATAGCCAACTTAAAATCTGTTTGAGCATACGGTATTGAACTGTGGGGCACAACTAAGCGTTCCAATCTTAAACGTATCAAGTCTCTACAATCCAAAATCTTTAAAACCATTGTCAAAGCTCCATTTGACAAAATAATCGAGACACACACACACACAGACATACTCTTCCTACAAGAAATTATCAAAACACGATATGATAACTTCCATATATACTTATCTTCTCAACACAATCGTCTTGTCCGTCGTCTTTTGTCCCGAACCTTCCCTGACAATCCTCCCCGACGCTTTAAACGTTAATGGCCACGAGACTTACTCACGGAAGATAACCGAACATTAACAATAGTTATTAGGGTAGTTTCTCCTCTCTTTTGTTGAATTTATACTGTTGTAAATAACAATAAATATTAGCAAAAAAATAAAAAAAAAATTATTTGACAGTGTTATTGTCTAGTTTCTTATGCCTATTTTTTGCAGGCGGGCTTAACGTCCAACTACCAAATTAGGTGTCGTGGACGGGGGGCGGAACCACCTACTTTATTTACTGTTAACATTTTTCATACCAATATAAAATTTTTTATACCAATTTTTATACCAATATTATTTTTTTATACCAATATAAAATTTAGCAGTTATACGCAGGAGTTAGTTAGAGTTAGTTATTAACTAGCGGAAACTAACACCCGCCCCTAGTTTCTTATGTAAAACATATTTCATGAAAATTGATATTTTTTTTTTAGGATTTTCCGAAACATAAAAAATTAGCAGCATGATTAACGCTTGGAATTAGAACGTTCGCTTATTGCAAGATGTGATGCCTGTAACTTTATGACATTTTTGAATATCTGAGTGAAGAATTCGGCTTAGTCCAAAAAAAAAATCTCTCAATGCAGACTTCAGTTCTGATTTATACCCCAAAATGTGCAATTACAATATTTCTGGGATCAGTATATAAAAACATACAAACCTATTGAGAATTCAATTCAGAAATATAACCAAATTTCACACACAGCAATAAAAAAAAAAAGTAATAATTTTTCAAACATTAAATTTGTCTGATGCAATTTGTCTGATTTGTTAGAAAATGGGGGCTATAATAAAAGAATTTAGAGATAACTTACTTTTTAAATATTTAGCATATAATATAACTTAAAAAGGATAATTTAATGTTTTTTAGTGATTGATAAATTTAACTTCAAAGATTTAAATTAAAAGAAACATTTTTTAATTGTTGTGTCCCAATAGTTTTCAAATTTAATTCACTCAAGATATAACAACTGCTTCAGTAACATTTTTTATTTATTTTTAATTAGACGTATAATAAATTGAAACGAAAATGTTAAGATAATATTTATATATGAGTTAATGAATTGGTGTTAAACCATAAAATAATTAAACAATATGAATGGAACTTTGGAACAATATATAGCAACCTCATACTTATTAATTTCCTCTCTCCTGTATCTCTTACATGAGAAGTTTTTGTCGTTTCTTAATAAAAACAAAAAGATATCGCTAGACTTTTCTTATTTTTATTTCAACTAAAGAAAACATGATGTTTCTTGCAATAGGACGACACTTTATTAACGCGAACTCATGAAAATGAAAACTACAAGAAACGGAACAAAATGTTTTTCTTTTTATTTTCTTTTATTTTTATGTCATTACAGTTCATCTTGTACATCCCTTTTTTTATGATAGCTAGCTTTTTTTTCGTCTTTATGTTTAGTTGTCTTTCTAAAAGTTGTCTTTCTGATATGAATCACAATATAATAATTTTAGAATTATTATTTTTCTGTTATTAATTAATACAAATGGAAAGTGATTAGTTCAGTGGTTTGCAGTGATGAACAGTGTTGTTTGGAACGAGAGAATACTGTCCAGACGTCGGCAGTGCCCTGAGAAGGCTCCGGCCGTCAATGACCGTATATGTTGACGCACCTTAAATTAAAAAAAAAAAAAAAAAAAAAAAAAAATCTGGTGGGAAACACTCATACAACTTTCTCTTACTCCAGTTCTCAAAATTATAATCGACAAATTTTATAGTTTTTGTACCAAATTTAATGAAATTCGTCGAAAATTGGAAAAACTGTCGAGTAAAAGAGCATTTCCTGTTTACAAATTTTCTTGAAACTCGGAATTTTGGCCATCTATTTATTTCTAATTAATTTTGTTTGGATGATAGAATTGTATAATCAACTGTGATAGCACTTTAGAGAAAAACATAACCCCACCTCTTCTCCCTTAAAAGTGCCCTTAAATGAATTTTTCCAGAGAAAAGTTTTTAAATAAAAGGTGTAGATCATTGTATGTTTAGTTTATATAGGAAGTTTCTAGAAAATCGTCGGAGACATTTTTGAGAAAATCGCGAAAAAGTGAAAAAAAATCATTTAATAAAGTGTTAATGTATACGCACTCCCGGTTATCCGATTTTTTTGAAACTCAGAATTTCAACAACATATTCAATTCTAATTAACAATTTTTAGATGATAGAATTGTTTAATAAACTGAAACAGCACTTTAGATGAAAACCTATTCCCACCCCTCCGCCAGAAGTGCCGTTAAATGAATTTTCCCCGAGAAACATAAAAAAAAAAAAGTTTTAGCTTTTTGGATGTGTAGTTGGAGAAAAACGTCGGAATGAATTTTGAGAAAAACTTAAAAAAGTAAAAAAAAAAAAAAAACTAGTAAAGTGGTACTTCCAGTTTAGGAATTTTAAAAGATAACATACCGTCAGATCCCATAGTGATACCAACACGGAATATCAAGTTTCAACTTTCTACGGATTTCGTTTTTGAGCTATGCTGTTTTCACACACACACACACACACACATATATATATACGCAGACCATTTGCTAAAACCCACTTTTTTGGACTCAGGGGACCTCAAAACGGATATTTCCGGTGGAAACTCGATATCGAAAATTTGACAGGATTACAATACTTTCTCTTACTAGGATTAAGAGAAAGTAATAATAGTACAAATAAATGAATCCATATTTGATCTCAGAAATATTGCAAATCCTTCAACATAAAAATACGTTAGAAATACAAAGAATCGATTGTCACAATTGTCATAAAGTGGATCTGTATTGACATACATATGGTCTAATGATTAAAACTGATTTTTTTTAAAGGACAAAAAAAAGTTGGATCGAAAATTTATGGATTTCTTATCTTGGTGAAGATTGTGAAGAACTCTCAGAGAATTGAATAACCAGCCCCAGTGTATAGTTAGTGAATCCATTGGATGGAAAGAAATGACCAAGGTTACCGGACGAAACCTCTCAAGTTGGAGCAAGTGTCGGCAAGATGACTGCAAAAATATCCTCACATGTCGCCCATTTGATGCTACTCTCTCTAAGCATGGGTGGTGAATTCAAGAAAATGAAAAAGAATTCTTACCGAATATTGGAGGAAGAGGAAGAAATCCTCCATAGAATTAAAGAAAATGTCTTTACATGGTATACATATAATTGAAGAACTCCTGATGAAACTGGAGCTAGAGTATGTGGGCCTGTAAACAGACATTGAGTCAATGGGCAAGTTTCCCAGAATTTTCTAGGAGAATAATCAAGAAATTGGAACGAGTGTCTGGCTTAATACCAGTTAGGTCTTGTTAGTTGGAAGGTAATAGATGATCTGCACTCTAGCAAGGAAAGGCGCAGTTACTCCCTTTAAAGCGACCAATCTCTCCGAAAATAGCTATGGAAAGAGGGGAAAGACAAAAGAATACTGCTCTGGAGTTTAGAAAAAATCTTCTTCGAAGTTCTGAAAAAATATATAGAAGTCTGGCATCCTTAAAGCTTAAAGTAGTCAGAAATCAACATTTGAAGAGTCGGAAATCAACATTTGAAGAGTCGGAAATCAACATATGAAGAGTCTGGATTTATGATTCGAAAAAAGTTGAGTTAAAAACACAGTAAGATACAGTTAGACACAGTCAGCAAGCAGCGACATTCAAAAGTCTTCTAATAATTAATCGATGAACCTACATCGTACATATCCTCTCAAAGAGTTACGAGCAACCACTTCCATGAGGTAATCAACTATCTTCGCTAACCTCTCAGTCAAGAAAGTATTTCAGAGATTAATGTACCAGCTAACCAAACTGTTGTGACCAGCTTAATCGGCTATTGTGACACTTTGCCCAGTCATTCTGTTCTCTCTTACAGTCCTGTTACTTACTCAGTATCATTAAAATATAATTTGATTGAATCACTAATGAGGGGGACTAAACAGATAATAAGCGGAAACAATAGAGATGGACCCTAATTTTTTTTTTTTAAATTTAAGGCGCAGCCACATATCTAAGGTCATTGGGCCTGAACTCTTCTCAGTGCACTGCCGGCATCCGGATAGTGGTCTCTCGTTACAGGAAACACTACCCATCACCGGAGAGTGTGCTGTACAGGCTCCCAGGAAGAAAGAATCTAAGGGTAGCACAACTGGATTCGAACCAGGGTCCTCCGATGGGAGTCCAGTACGCTAACCACTTAGCTATTCCCTTCCCTTGGACCCTAATTTAATCTCTTGTAAAGGATTAGAAAGGTTACAATCAACTAAAAAACATGTCCTCCTTAAAGATAATGAACATTTTCCTTTCACATTTTTTATATTCTACTAAACCCGCAATTCTCCCATGTCATAATCACTTAGTATAATCTGTCCTCCTTATAGATATAAATCTATTTTCTGTAAACATTTTACTTATTCCACTAAACCCGCTATTCTTCCATGTCATAACACCTTAGTATAATCTGTCCTCCTTATAGATATAAATCTATTTTCTGTAAACATTTTACTTATTCCACTAAACCCGCTATTCTTCCATGTCATAATCACTTAGTATAATCTGTCCTCCTTATAGATATAAATCTATTTTCTGTAAACATTTTACTTATTCCACTAAACCCGCTATTCTTCCATGTCATAACACCTTAGTATAATCTGTCCTCCTTATAGATATAAATCTATTTTCTGTAAACATTTTACTTATTCCACTAAACCCGCTATTCTTCCATGTCATAACACCTTAGTATAATCTACGCACAGTTATTTTAGACAAAAATTCAATTAGAACTTTTCACCATAAGACAATTTGTGTCCAATGAAACATAATGTTTTGGGAGAAAGTGGGTCAGTATTTTGTCTTTTGAGATGTTTTATACATATATATAGAGCATTCACTAACCTGGGAATCCCAAAATATATACTTACGATGAACCCATCTGAACCATTTTACACAAATCACGGAGTCTTTCGCTAGAGATGCAGTTTCTATTGATTTCATATGTTTTCATAGGTCAGTTATATGTATGTATACATTTAATCGAAAACTTGAATAATTAATGTTAAATGAATTGAAAAGGCTTTTGTTTAATAAAAAAAAAACGTGCATTCAAAATTTAGCATTCCTTTTAATCACATTGTTAATATTATTTTAATGCAGTTCAATATTCTATTTTCTCTTAACTATAATACCAGTATATAATGTTTTAATATTCATTACGACCGCTCTATTTGATGTTGTAAAATGGATGTTGAGGTTCAGTCACAAAAAAAACACAATTCTTTTTTCATATTTTCAACGACGTTTCGGCAAATTTGTTGCCTTTTTCGGGGTAAAAAGCTTTCCTTTTTGATGGTAAATAACCAAGTTATATTATAGATTTTAAGAATTCAAAAAGGAAAAATTTTTACCCTGAAAAAGGCAACAAATTTGCCGAAACGTCATTGAAATTGAAAAGAGAATTTTTTTTTGTAACAGAACCTCAACGTCCATTTTACAAATCAAATATTGTAGGTCGCAGTGGAATGAGGCTCCCCCCCCGCTTCTATTCTACAAATCAAATATAATATATTATAGTTTAGAGAAAATAAAATACTGGACTGCATTAAAATAAGCCTTTCTAACAATAATTATTCAAGTTTTCAATAAAAAATATAAATATGGTTATATAACTGACCTATGAAAACATATAACGTCAATAGAAACTTAGAAACTGGACTCTCTAGCGAAAGACTTGTGATTTGTGTAAAGTGATTCAGTTGGATAAACAAAATTTTTATCGGAAGTAGATATTTTGGTATCCCCAGGTTAGTGAATGCTCTGGTTTGTGTGTTGTTGTGTGTGTGTTGTGTCGAAAACATCTCAAAAGACAAAATACTGACACACTTCCTCCCAAAACATTTTTCATGTGGCACAAAATGTCTTGGGCTGAAAAGTATTGTAATTCAAGTTCTGTGTAAAATAACTGCGTAGATTATACTAAGGGGTTATGACATGGAAGAATTGTGGGTTTAGTGGAATAAGTAAAATGTTTACAGAAAATAGATTTATATCTATAAGGAGGACAGATTATACTAAGTGATTATGACATGGGAGTATTGCGGGTTTAGTAGAATATAAAAAATGTGAAACGAAAATGTTCATTATCTTTACTTATAGTGGACACGTTTTTTAGTTGACTGTAACCTTTCTAATCCTTTCCATCAGATTAAATTAGGGTAAAAGGGAAGGAAATAGTTAAGTGGTTACCGTACTGGACTCCCATGCGGAGGATCCGGATTCGAATGCAGGTGTGCTACCCTTAGATTTTTTCTTCCAAGGAGCCTGTACAGCTCACTGTCCGGTGATTTTTTTATAACCAAATTTTGATATCCATTTTACAACACCCAGGTACATAATATTATTATGTATTAAATGCATTTTGAGTTAGTTTTTTTTGTTGGAATTTTCTCCCCAAATGATTTTAAACGATTTCATTATATATAGTAGTTTTATTTATAAGTGTACATAGAGGAGGTGTAAATGAAAGCCGTATGAACGTTCCACATCGTTTTTTTTTTTTTAGATTGGTAATTGTGCAAATATTTTAACCCACTTCAACCTTTTAATATTCAACGAAAAAGTCATTTATACGAGCATGCTTAAATCAAGGTTAGTAATTAAGATATTACCGACCAGGGGTGGCAACTTTTGGCCGTGTAGGAAACCTTTCCTGCACTTTGTTTTTAATTTGCAGGAGCCACTGACTTTTGGAGGGGTGGGTCTGAGCCGGAATTGGCAACCCCGGCACTTGTGTGAATGTGAGTATGAATGTTATGTTAATAGTGTACATAGTTTTATCCTTGTTTTAAGTACGCAAGGTGCGAGGAATATCCAGTACTCTACCTACTTTTATAATTTATTAGGCGTTGTGATCGTCGTTAGAATGGATACCAATTATTTATTGGTATGCTAGTATTCATTGTATATACTCAAGACTGTATACATCTATTAACACGGCTATATTGTCTATTGGTGACCATACACGAAAATAATGACAATATCCCATGCACAGACGCATACTTATAACGTCACTAATTCTAAAAATATGTATAGCAATGAATATGGCCTAAGACCATAGCAGTTGGACGCCATAAAACATCAACAAAAAAAAAAAATTAAGATATTGATCTGAAAATATTAAGATGAGCAACATTTTGTAAGCTTCTGGATCTCTCTCTTTTCTTTATATGAGAGCGATCAAAAGTCATATTTATTGATTGCCTGGATTGACTGGATATGAAATGGTACAGTGATTAAAGATATTAACCACTAGAGATTTATCAATTTATGAATATTATTTTAGATTATGAATAAAATTTTTATTTAGCATTTGCAGAGTATTTTAGTCGAATGGTCCTTTTAAATATGATCGTAAGAAATTGTATAATATTAGTTATTTAACTGGGTGCCTCTTCCCTCCCAAGCCCCCACTTTACAACTATAGTCATTGTAATTTTTTCCTTTTTTTTTTTTTTTTTTGTTTCTAGCTATCCAACACCTTTAAAAGGAATAGAAGGTGAACACACTCTATTGCAACTCTCTTAATCCGGTAAAAAACTAGGAGAACTGAAAATATTGCTTGTATAAGGCCTTGTGTTCTTTCTCACTTTTTATTATACTTGTAAAGATCAAAATCCATACAAAATCTAATAATTTTCTGTTTCCCTTTATTTTGTTAAACTTTAGTGCAGTTTTTTTTTTTTTTAATAGAAAAAGAAAGAATTGCTAGAACTTTCTAAGCAATAAACTTTGAATATAAAAGTTATACATTTTTTTTCTTCTTTTTTGCATTTATCCTTAAGTTTGAACTTTTTGACTTTTTAATACAATCTTATTAGCAATATGCCAATGCCAACCATAATGCAATTCCAAATACATTGCATATAAATTTTCTTTCACTATTTTATAAAAAAGTTCTACAAAGTAAATATATTTTTTTTGGAATTATATATATATATGAAATGGAAATAAGCAAACATTTGATATTCACCAATGAATGTAGATTTTCTTTTCATATTATATATAAAGGTATTCATTTTTTATTTTTTATTTTATTTAATACAGAAATAGAACGGTCTATATTCAATGTTAAATATTCAGGGTACGCCCAAGGAATAGCAATGAGAAGTAAATCATATTTGCATTTATCTTTTCTTAATTACGACTATATCAAGTTTTACATGCTTCAATGAATTCTAAAAAAAAAAAAAAAAATCAATCCATACGATCTTTTTTCTCACTTTGCTTGGCTAAATAATTTATTTATTTAAAAATGTTCATATATGTTCATTATTTTCTTCGAAGTAATTCCCGTCTATGAAAATTATAAAAAAATAAATAAATAAAGTCTAATGTGAAACGATTTATTCACATGACCGCTTATTGCAATTAGAGCTATTATTTTTTTTTTTTTAATTTTTAAATATTTATTTGAAATGGTGAGATTATAAACATAGCAGATACTCAGCATTAAAAAAGTTTTATATTTTAATCTAGAAATTGGCGCGAATAAGTTGTAACTAACAAAAAAAAAAAAATCATAATTATTTTGCAATTTTATCGTCAAAGAATTTACAAGACTGTGACAGGAGCGGTGGAGCGGTGCTTGCAGGAGTTAGATTGATGGAGTTCTGTGGCCTTGGATGGTATGGCCACTGTCTTTCAATCTGAGATCATTGGTATTATTAAATGCTGCTGCCTTGCGGGTGAGTGGTAGGGAGAAATTAAAGAGAGATGCGGATATTCTCTGATAGTCAGGCAGCACTGAGTGCTTTGAGCAAGCCATATTGGAGTCTGAAATTGGTGGGAGAATGTTTAGGAGAATGCTTTAATATCTTAGCTCAAAGGGGCAAAGTTCAGCTCTACTGGGTACCCGGACATGCGGGATTAGAGGGCGGATCGGATGGCTAGGGAGGGATCTTCCTCACCTTTTCCTGGTCCCGAGCCAGCCCTTGCCCATCACTAAGAGGTTCTGTAATAGTCAGATTAGACTTTGGGAGACGAGAGTTTTGCAGAAATGTTGGGAGAACACGCATGGGTGCCTCCAGGCTAAAAAATTTATTAAAGGGACCAAGCTGGGTGTTTCAGAATATCTCCTGTCCCTTAGTAGGATAGGATTGAGGACCTTGGTGGGTGTAGTGACTGGACATACATGGGTGTCTCGTCATTTGCATAATATAGTGGAGGAAGTCTAGTCCCATATATCAGAAATGTGATGATGGAGTTAGGGAAATGGTGTATCACTATTTATGTCAATGTCTCCGTTTCGTGGTACCAGGTTTCGTGTATTTGGGAATGCATCACTCTCGCAGGATTGCCTACGAGGGTTGGAGCTGAAAGATATTTTAGGATACTGTAGCCAAACCGGTAGGCTACTGGGGAAGATTTATTAGGGGAATAATTGGGGGTGGATAAAAGCCACTTAGGCTTAGCTTCCGGGCCGGCAGGCATCCAGTTTTAATAATAATAATAATAATAATCCACAGAACATTACAAAATTCAATTTTTCAAATGTTTCAAATGTTGTCACGTTTAATATCTGGACAGTTTTCACGAAAATTTGAGAATGATATAAGTAATGATAATAATAATGATAATACGGGTTCGAGTCCAGCTGTGCTACCTTTAGATTTTTTCTTCCTAGGAGCCTCTACAGCTCACTGTCCGATGATAGACAGTGTTGTCTGTAACGAGAGAACACTGTCCGGAGGCCGGCAGTGCACTGAGGGCTGCGCGCCAATGACCACAGATGTTTGACCGCCTTAAATTAAATAATAACAAAATAATGATAATAATTTTTTTTTTTTTTTTAGGGAGGGGGAAAAATGCATTATGCACATCTGGGGATAGTGTTCCCAGATAAGTGGGACTCTCACCCACTAAAAAACCCAATCTCCTCCTTACAGGCATGGTACCCATCCTGGAACCACTTACCGCATTGCATCAGGGTGGTGCCTCGTATTAAGCCCTTTCAGGCTCCTTCTTCCTCAATACTACTTTAAACCAACAGTTGTAGGTGTTGGTCTAGCGCCTGTTTCTTTTGCCGCAGTAGCATCTCAACGAAAGATGCTACTTTGACCCAATAATCATTGCAGGACAGCATGGTCTCCACGATGGACTCGGGTGTCAAACGGCCTAATTCCTGCTCCAGACCGTTTCTCTCAGCCGCCCATCTTTCGCACTCGAAGAAAGTGTGGTGGGCATCATCGATAGGTGAATCCCCAAAGAGACATGACGGATCACCCACCTTCCCCATTCTATATAGGTACGAGGTAAAATACCCGTGTCCCGTAAGGAACTGGGTAAGGTAGTAATTTACCTCGCCATGTCTTCTTTCCGCCCACACAGCTGGGCTTACAATCAGTTTAGCTGTCCACCTTCCTCGACTGTCCGCGCGCCAGCGTTCCTGCCAGGACCGAATGGTGTGATCTCTGGCTATCGCTCTCGCCTCATTGCCACCGTGTACTCTCCTCAGGTCATGTGCCATCTTCCGTTCCTGAGCCATCAGGTCGATGGGAGGATGATAATAAATAAACTAAATCTCGATAATAATAACATAAGATAATTTTTTAGTAAGGGCTTAGCTCAGTGTAGCCGCGCACTGGACTATAACGCGGAGATCAGGGGTCAAATCCATCCGTGCTTACCCTAAGATTTTCTCGTTCTAGGATCCCCTACAGCTCACTGTCCGGTAGATGGACCAGTGTGTCTGTAACGGGAGAACAAAACACTTCTCGGAGGCCGGCAGTGCACTGAGACAAGGCTCCGCGGCGGCACATGAACCACAGATGTTTGGAAGACGCTTAAATAAATAGATCATAAATAAATAAAAATAAGCAAAAAAAAAAAAAAAAAAAACAAAAAAAAAAAAAAAAAATGAATGATAATAGAATAATAATAATAACAATAATAATAATAATAATAATAATGATAATAATTGATAGCAATAATGATAATAATAATAATGATAATAAATAAATAAAAACCTATTCTGTAAACTCGCACTTTAGGTTAAATAATGTATTTTTTTTTTCAAATTTGAAATTTTAGCCATGAACACTAAATATTGTGTATATACTTTATAATTCCACTAAAATGTTGGACTTTTTTCGTCCAACTACCGATCAAGTGCCTTGGATGGAGGCGGATAATAAACATACTTTACTGTGTAGAGTACTCATGTTCAATATGCCACTCATATGTCTATTATAGATGGATTTAGTATTTTATTTCATGTAATAATAGAAATTTATTTGCTTTATTGTTTACAAAAGCTTTAACAGAAATGTTGTTCCAATTTTACCAATTTAACGATTGATTAATTATACAGAATGATTTAAAAAATTAAAATATTTATTAATTTAAAATTAACATTAATATAAAAAAAGGCAAAAAAAAAAAAACAAAAGAAAAAAACGAGAATATAAATTAAACAAAATTAATTATTGGTTGGCTGGGGCCAAAGAGAAAATTTTTGGTTTTACCAGCTTAACCAACATTTTGTTAGTTTATTGAAAATATGCTGACGTAATAAAAATAAGTAACTCTGTGAAATATGGACAGTTAAACAATTGCTAAAATAATAGTTTTTTTTTATTTTTAGTTTTTTAATTTAATATCAATTACAAATAATTAAAAATCTCCGATTAAATAATATAAAATTGTTTACAATGATTAATTAAACAATCTTAACTAAAAATTATAGAATTGATTAAATGTCCCTTTCCACACTGGTCACTTTATATATCTACAACTCTATTAAGACCGGGATAAGATAAAGTCGTGTGAATATTTCACAGCATATTATTTTTTCGAATGTTTTTTAACTATTGTAAAAAGAAAAATTTAATATTTAACGTTTAAGTACAGTTTTTTTTTTTATATTACTTTCATCTGTTGCCACAATCGCTCGCAATATTATATTGGCGGCAAACCTCGACACGAGTGAATCAAATAAATAATAATATACTTAGAAATAATTGGTAATACACTGTCTATTGTGAAAAAAAAAAAAATCAATTTAAACTTTCAATTTCTCATAGTTATTTATATCAAGTTTTTAATTGTGTTCATATAATTGATAACAGCTTTTTGAATGTTAAAAATTATTTATACAAGAATGTTTTCCACTTTAAAGAGAATCCTATTAATTAAAGAAAAATATTCAAAGAAAATAGTAATATAAGAAATGAAAAATATCACTTATCAGGCTTTGATTCAAGTTTTTAAAGCAATTGAAAATAAATTTAGAAACAAGTAATTTTTTATTTCCTTTTTAAAATTTCTAATAAATACAATTTTAATTACATTAACGGTTTAATTATATTAACTGATATTTTACAACTAGTGTAAACATTGAGTCCAGTTCAATTTAATGTTTAATAGTGAAGTAAGTGGAGACAAGATAGTGCCTATTTATTCAGGCCAGCTTTGACTTCAAAACTACCCACCAGATGTCGTGAGTTATGTAAATTGAAAATACAAAGCACTTTTTAAAAAAAAAAACAATTTATTTAATACAGACCTTACAGAAATCACAAGATGGTAAGATTACAAATATAGCAGGAACACACTTTAAAGATTTACATTGTAATCCAGAATAAGTGCTAATAACCTTGTACAAAAACAAATAATC
Organism: Triatoma infestans; assembly: GCA_011037195.1. Taxonomy (NCBI): domain Eukaryota; kingdom Metazoa; phylum Arthropoda; class Insecta; order Hemiptera; family Reduviidae; genus Triatoma; species Triatoma infestans. Next base: position 3,094 of record JAAEAF010014943.1, on the reverse strand, counting down.
ATAATAATTTGAAATTTAACGTTAAAGAATCCACAGAATACCATAAAATTCATTTTTTTTTTTCAGTAAAACGCTTCAAATAAATGTGTGATGTTTATATCTTGAGCAGTTATCATTCCAACTCTAAAGAAAATCATTATAGTCGTTTTCGAGAAAATTTCGTCCCCCCAAAATCAAAAACCATACATATCTAGTCCTCTCCTCTTCTACTGTCTGGACAGAGTAGAGGCCTTATAGAGCTTATTCCACCCATCTCTATCCTTTGCCAACTCAATTCCTCTTGAACCTCCCCATTCTATTCCTCTTGCTTCCAAATCTTTCTTCCTTTCCTCATCCCAGGTTGTTCTTGGTCGACCTTCTCCTGCCTACCACCTTCGACTCGTATACCAGTTTTGCGATTTTTTCATTTTCCATTGTGGCAACGTGTCCTAATCATCTGGTTTCTTCTAATCGAATCTATGGTAGCCTCTACGCGCAGATCTCTTCTAACTGTGGCATTTCTTATCTTGTCCCTTCTATCTTCCCTAAAAACCTTTCTTAAATAACACATTTCTGCGGTTTGAATTTGACTTTTCAGTCTTGTTGTTAAGAACCAAGACTCACTAGAATATGACAATATTGGTAGGTACACAGATTTATAAACAGCGACCTTTGCTTGGGCCGGAGACTTCTTTCTTGCTTAGGAAACTGTTTTTAGTGGCGTGAAAAAACCTTCCTGCCGCATCTATCTTCTCTCTTACTTCATCTTCCATTCTACCTTCTTCATTGAGATGGGCACCCAGGTATTTAAACGTTTTCACTTGCTCCAATGGCCACCAGATGTTGTGAGTCATGTAAATTGAGTACACAAAGCCCTTTTTTATAAAAACAATTTATTAAATACAGACCTTACAGACTTCACAACAATAGTTCAGAATGTAAAAAAGACACTATTAAGAAAAAAAAAAATGGGATATTTTATTTGACATAATTATGTTGAGTCAGCAATGTGTCAACGTAGGTGTGTGTATAAGCGGTACTGTAACAATGGACGGAGGCGGAAAGCAAAATACTTTACTATATACTATTCATATTAATTCTTTACACTCGAGAACCCTGCAATGGAGCCATTTAAAATTGTCTTTACACTTCAGAACACCTAAAAGGAGCCTTTTTTTTTATAAAAAAAAATACGATTTTAAACTTAAATTTCACAGTTTCTTTTAAGAAATAACAAATTGAATCTTTTCAAGAAAGTTATACATAACTTCTAAAATATTATTTTTAAAAGTTTTTAAAGACTTTTTATTTTTTTATTATCTTTTAAATTGTAAAAAAATTTGTTTTTACTGTTATTATTTCATTTTTTCGAAATCTTTGACAATATTGAAGGGAGAAGTCAAGGGGAGGAAGAGAAGTAGACTTTTACATAAAAGGCAACTCTCTCTCTCTCTCTCTTTCTTATTCAAACGCCATTCGAACAACCGTCAACGTTCAACGACCAACCTTTCCATACCGTCACTCTGCCAGTCAGTCTGACACTCTCCTCTTCTTACTCTACCATTCACTTACTCTAAATTATACAGTGTAAACTTCTTGCAAGGCTTGATATTCTTATTCAATACAACCAGTGTTCGGTAAATCTAACTTAACTCATCCTAAGTTTTTCTTCCCAAACACCCACAGAAACATCATATTATCAATATTGTTAGTTTTCTATTTTTATAGAAATTAATTAGAAAAAAATTATTACTATCACCTGTGGCTCAGAAACGTGGGTTTTGACAAGAGCAGATGAGCAAAGGTTACGTAGATCGGGAGAGAAAGATATTAAGGAGAATATTTGGGCCTGTGAGGACAGAGGAAGGCTTCAGGATCAGGACGAACCAAGAAGTGGCTGAACTGTTTGGGGAGTCTGATATTGTCTCTTGCATAAAAGCTGGTAGACTACGATAGTTGGGCACATACAGCGGATGGAGGATATAAGGGTTCCAAAGAAAGCATTATATGGGCATCCTGGTGGGAGAAGGCCCCGAGGCAAACCAAGGCTGAGATGGCTGAGGGACGTAGAAGACGACTTGGAGGCGGTCGGCCTGCGTAGTTGGAGATCGGCGGCGAGGGACCGTGAAAGATGGAAAAATATAGTGGCTGAGGCTCAGGCCCTTCACGGGCTGTGATGGCCAGAGAGTAAGTAAGTAAGAAAAAAATTATTGGCACCATAACCAATCAGATTCCAATATATTTCCCCTTAACGATGACGGTCAACGTGGGCAATACATTGTTAATCCGGCATCAGTATACAAAAATTTCAGGTTGTGATTGAATATATAAGAATTTGCGTGCTGTAGATCGGGTTTTTCATGTATTTTCTAATGGTGAAAACTATTTTTCTGGTTGATGGAAATGGTTTTAGGTTTTGCTCAGTGCTATTAGCATTGTTTTCTGGAATATTTAATTAATTTCACGTAATTAATTGCCATAGAAGCTAAACAAATCCATTACCATTACTATCTCTATGTTTGTATTAGGGCAACTGATTGAAAATTTGTCATTTTTATAATTGCACGAGAAAGTTGTGTGAGTGTTTCACACCAGGTTTTTTTTTTTTTCTACAATAGTAGAATAATGTGACAATAATTCCACTAAAATTAATGGCTAATTTTGTACTTTCAGTGTCTAGAGATTAAAATTATTTTTTTAATGTTTAGAGATTAAAAGTAAATACAATGTTGGCAAAGCAATGTATGCCAAAACACTTTTTCGACTTCTTCATTAAACAGAATTTAAAGTTTGGATAAAGATAGAAGAAACGAAACCTTTGGTACTCTGCGACCTGGGGAGAGATGGTAACGCAATAAGATCTAGTGGTGAAAGCCCTTAAACTCCTTAGGAGATTAGGATTCACTAGACCATCGGGGACGGCATAATAAGCCTTGGTTGGCTGCAATGCCCGGGTATAGCCCAGCAGAGAACTTTAATCTAAATCTAATCTAAGTTGGTTAACATCGTTAACACTTTGTCGGCTAATTCAATGATTTCGGATTCAAATTTAGTTGATTTTTTTTTTTTGGGGGTTGTTTGGAAGAAAAACCTAGGATGAGATAAGTTAGATTTA
>JAAEAF010014942.1:26956-38535 GCA_011037195.1 Triatoma infestans | reverse complement strand
GTTGAGAAGAGAAATTAGGTTTGATTAATGAACGAGATATGAAGACACTAATATAATGTAGCTAAGTTTACACTAACTGCACTGGACTTTATAATGAAAATGATAGTATGAATGGTCAGAGTAAAGATATGACACGATGCGATGTACAGTTGTATGGTTTGTATCTGATAGATCCCTTAGATAGATTCTCACTGGCTTATATACACAGGTTAAGTCAGAGAGTAGTCTCTGTTAACCAGAGAGAGACTCTCTCTTCTCTCTGATGTGGTTGCATTATCATTGCGGTACCATTACACCCACTTATATATGATAAATGTAAACAATTACAATATAATATAAAAAATAATTAATCAAACTAGGAAATGAATTAATATCGGGAAATTCAATAAAAGTGATTGAGAACTGAGGATAATTAATTGAATGTAGAGATACATTCAATTTTAAACACAAACATTAAACATATTTATATTGTATTATAAAATGGTAAATAAAAAACTTCGAAATGAAAGTATTATTAAAATTGTAAAATTTATCATTGAAATAAAGTATCATATTATCTTTGTTGATAAGAATGTTTCAGTGGAAAAAATGTATTAAGACATTTTTCCTCATCAAAAAGAGTAATCAGTTTCTTTATGAAGATTTCTCTTACTCCTAGTAAGCGGAAGTTTTGTAATCGTGTCAAATTTTCAAAATCGAGTTTTCACCGGAAATACACGTTTTGAGGACCGTTGATTTATTGCAATTAAGTCTGCCATTTTGTATTTGACCGTTTATACTAATGGAACAAAAAATAAAATTGATGTAAACACCCACAAAATTTTCTACAAGGAATTCATAATATTTAGTTAAAAAAACTTTTCTTAGACCTGCAGGTTTTAAGTATTCTTTGTATTGTCCTTATTTTTATGTAGGTGGTACAGTCCACAAAGTATTAAAGATGGGAATCTACACATGAGGTAATGCTATCAAAATAGCAGCTAAGTGGTTAGCATACTGGACTCCCATGCGGAGGTCTCAGATTCGGGTCCAGCTGTGCTGCCCTTAAATTTTTTCTTCTTAGGAGCCTCTACAGCTCATTATCCGGTGATTGACAGTGTTGTCTATGACAGAGAACACTGTGTGGAGGCCGGCATGCACTGATGTTGACTGCATTAAATTAAAAAAAGAAATAAATAAATAAATAAATACAAAACTTCAAAATTAATGAAACACACCATTCTTCAATTAAATTAGTGAGAATAATTAAAAGTTTTGTAATAATTGTGACTAACTCTTCAGTTATAAATAGTTATATTTTGTGTCAACTGGGACGGTTGCGACACTACAGTTACATCTAATAGATATCCTCTAGATAAATTCCCACTGGCTTATATACACAGGTTCTCCCACTCTAGCCTGCCGAAGTCAGAGAGTAGTCTCTGTTAACCAGAGAGGGCCTCTCTTCTCTCTGCTGTGGTTGCATTCTCTTTGCGGCACCATTATGTAATGGAGTCGTTGAGGAGAGAAATTAGGTTTGATTAAGTGAACGAGATATGAAGACGCTAATATAATGTAGCTAAGTTTCCACTAACTGCACTGGATTTTATAATGAAAATGATAGAATGAATGGTGTGAGTAAAGATATGACACGATGCGATGTACAGTTGTATGGTTTGTATCTAATAGATATCCTCTAGATAGATTCCCACTGGCTTATATACACTGGTTCTCCCACTCTAGCCTGCATAAGTCAGAGAGTAGTCTCTGTTAAACAGAGAGGGCCTCTCTTATTTCTGCTGTGGTTGCATTATCTTTGCGGTACCATTACACATACTGAATTTATTTTTAAGTTCAAAAAAAATCTATTTTTACTTTCTCTTACAGTTAGTAAGAAATATCTGTTTTGAGATCCCATAAGTCCAAAAAATATGGTTTTTTTAGCAATTGGTCTGTGTGTGGGACAGAATATCTCAAAAACAAAACAAAACAAAAATCGCAGAATGTTCAAACTTAATATTACGTTAAAGTGCTTCCAGGAGAACTGAGAATAAACTTATCGTAAAAATCGTTAAACGGGAAGTGCCACTTTACTGAATGTTTTTTTTTGTTTGTTTTTTTTTTCAGTTTTTGTGTGATTTTTCTCAAAAATGGCTCCAACAATTTTGTTTAAACTTAATATATTCACTACACATATAAAGATATACAACTTTTATATGAAACATTTCTACGGGAAAATTCATTTAAGGGTACTTTTTTCTCTAAAGTGTTATTTCAGTTGACTACACAATTGTATCATCTAAATAATATTAATTAGAATTAAGTATGTTGTTGAAATTCTGAGTTTGAAGAAAATCGGGAAGACTGCAAGTGCATTTTTACTGAAAAGTCACTACTAAGAAACTATTTTTATCCAAAACGGCTCCATAGATTTTCTTTAAACTAAGAATGCGAATTACACATATAAAGAACTACAACTTTTATTTGAAACCTTTCTCATGGTAAAGTCATTCAAGGGGGCTTTTGACGGTGGGGGTCAGGTTATGTTTTCCTCTATAGTGCTTACTTACTTACTATACGCTGCAACAGTCCTTAAAGTAGGACCTGGAGACTTCCTCTGAAAAGTTTTCCCCATTCGTTTCGGTCTGATGTAATAACATGGCAGGGTCATAGCAATGTCAAACCTTCACAACACATAACAAAGAAAGAATAATTTATAACTAGGCGGCTGCTGTCTTCAAGACAAGGCCGCGGCCAAACAAACAAAACCAAGGGTCAATACTTTACATCAAAGCAAGCAACCGCTTAGGCTGGCCACTGACCTAAATCACTGGTCACCGAAATAACCAAGGTCGCACACTAGGACAGATGTCTTGGTGTGAGTGTTGCTAACACTAATATATAAACTTCGCCCCATTGGAAGAGGGGATGATTATATGATTATACTTCAGTACGTCTTCAAGATTATTATACGAGCAGCAGTTTCCACGTCCCTATACAGTTTTTATTTATACTTATTTCCTTAGTTGTGCATCTTAGTTCATTTATTTAAATCATTCTAAATTATTAGTTATTTATCTCCTATTTATTTCTAAGTATTCCTTGCTAATAGTTACCATTACTCACGTTTAAATTATTGTACAAATACAGTCTATTTTTATAAATTCCGTGTTAATAATTCGAGTACTAACTTCCAAAAATCTCTAAACTAACTTCCGCCCTCTTAAAGACATCTACTACATACCTCAGGAATCACAATAAACGATTCCACCACAGAGGGAATCTCCCCTCAGGCATCCTTTCCACATGCCCCAACCATCTCATCAACCTCCCTTTCTCTATTTGGGCGACTATATCCGGAACTCCAAACAAATCCCTCAGTTCTTCATTTTTTTTTCTTATTTTCCAATCGCCATTCACGCACTTCGGGTCAAATATCCTTATAAATATTTTTCTCTCCCAGATACCGAGGATCCTTATCTTCTTTTTACTGAGCACCCACGTTTCGCTGGCATAAGTGACGATGGGCCTGATAATAATTTTATAGGCAATTATTTTAGCCTTGCGTGATAAATCCTTGAACCGCAAAACTTTCTGAAGCGCAAACAGGCATCTATTTCCTGCCGATACTCTCGCGTTGATTTCTACGGTAATATCGTTATTGTTAGTTCCTATATAGTGCTATCATTGTTAATTATACAATTCTACCATCTAAGCAAAATTGATTAGAAATTTATAGATAGCCAAAATTCTGAGTTTCAAGAAAATTAATAAACCGGAAGTGCGTTTTTACTAAACAGTTTTTTTACTTTCTCTTACTCCTAGGAAGAGGAAGTATTGTAATCGTGTCAAATTTTCGATATCGAGTTTTCACCGGAAATATCCGTTTGAGGTCCCGTGAGTCCAAAAAAGTGGTTTTTAGCGAATGGTCTGTGTGTCTGTGTGTGTGTGTGTGTGTATGTATGTGAACAGCATAGCTCAAAAACGAAAAATCGTAGAAAGTTCAAACTTGATATTACGTTTAGGTATCCCCATGGGATCTGACGGTGCGTTATGTGTCAATATTCCTCAACCGGAAGTACCACTTTACTAGTTGTTTTTTTTAAGTTTTTGCAATTTTCTCAAAAATAGCTCCGAAGATTTTCTTTAAACTTGCTATATCAACTACACATACAAAGAGCTACAACTTTTATTTGAAACATTTCTACAGGAAAATTCATTTAAGGGCACTTCTGGGGGAGGGGTGGGGTTATTTTTCTCTAAAGTGCTATCACAGTTGATTCAAATGTATCATCCAAACAAAATTAATTAGAAATAAATACATGGCCAAAATTCCGAGTTTCAAGAAAATTAGTAAACCGGAAGTGCGCTTTTACTGAACAATTTTTTCAGTTTTCGACGAATCTTATTAAATTTGGTACACAAACTATAAAAGCTGTCAATTATAATTTGGAGAACTGGAGTAAGAGAAAGTTGTGTGAGTGTTTCACACCAGATTTTTTGCAATTTCCACCAATAAAAACACCGACGAAATTTCATTAAATGTGATATACTAACTATAAAATTGGTCAATTACAATTTTGTAAACTGTAATTAGAGAAAGCTGTGTGAGTGTTTCATACCAGATTTTATTTGTGGGGGGAGGGGGAGAAATTGTTTTAGACTTTCTTTAAACTCTTTAAACGCTTTATTCTATTATGATTTATTTATATATATATATATATTTTCACTGAATCCAAGTTCTGATTCATATATTCAAGAGTTTAGAAAAAAAAAGTAAAAAAATAAAGTTAATAAATATGTGCCAAAATCAAAGCAATAAAGAAAACGGGGGAAAAATATGGTATGTTATATGTAATAAACAGATGTTAAACTAAAACGAACATACATACTTGAGAGATTTAAGAAAGTGATAAAATAATAAATATTTACGAGTACGGTCATAATCTATAATAATCTGAGTTTCCTCTTTGTGAAAGTAAAGTAAATAATGGTTCCACCACACAAATTTACTGTTCCAAATCTCTAATTTTATTAACATAGTTAAAATTTAAATTGTTTATATAGCGAAATAACACGGGTTACTTATTTTTTTACTTTCTCTTACTCCTAGTAAGAGGAAGTATTGTAATCATGTCAAATTTTGAGTTTTCACCGGAAATATCCATTTTGAGGTCCCCTGAGTCCGAAAAAGTGGTTTTTAGCAAATGGTCTGTTTGTGTGTGTATGTATGTATGTATTTGAACAGCGTAGCTCAAAAACGAAGAATCGTAGAAAGTTAAACTAGATATTCCGTTTAATTGTCAGCATAGGATCCGATAGTGGGTCATCTGTCAAAATTCCTCAACCGGAAGTACCACTTTACTAGTTTTTTTGTTTTTTTTACGTTTTTGCGATTTTCTCAAAAATGGCTCCAACGATTTTCTTCAAACTTGGTATATCAACTACATATACAAAGATCTACAACTTTTACATGAAACATTTCTCTGGGAAAATTCATTTAAAGGCACTTCTGGGGGAGGGGTAGGGTTAGGTTTTCATCTAAAGTGCTATTTCAGTTTATTAAACAATTTTATCATCTAAATAATGTTAATTAGAATTAAATATGTTGTTGATATTCCGAGTTTGAAAAAAATCGGATAACCGGAAGTGCGTTCACTTTATCACTTTACTTAATGATTTTTTTTCACTTTTTCACGATTTTTACCAAAAATAACTCGGTTGATTTTCTTGAAACTTGTTATATAAACTAAACATACAAAGATCTACAACTTTTATTTAAAACATTTCTCTGTAAAAATTCATTTAATGGCACTTTTACTGGAGGGGGAGTTATGTTTTTCTCTAAAGTGCTATCATAGTTGATTATACAATTCTATCATCCAAACAAAATTAATTTAGAAATAAATAGATGGCCGAAATTCCGAGTTTCAAGGAAATTAGTCAACCGGAAGTGCGCTTTTACTGGACAGTTTTTTTTCAGTTTTCGACGAATTTCATTAAATTCGTCAATTATAATTTTGAGAACTGTTTTTTTGTTTTTTAATTTTACCATTACAAAGATAATGTTTAAATATGCTAGCACACGAAAAAATTAACCGAAATTCTTAATACAAACTGGAAAAAAAATACATAATCCATGCAGAGCACATATTACTCTCACAATGAACAGCACCAAACAGTAATAACCAGTGTATACCAATGTAACAACAACAAAAGAGGAAGTGGTCGTGTCAGTGTTTCGCAACAGAATTACATTTAACCTTTTAATAACACATAGTTTAGAACAAACTTCAGTCATTAGCTTCTTCTATACTTTCCTCATATCCTATCTCATAATTGAAAATCCTATAGATTGGTATTTGACAAAAAATATTGCTTTATTTTTTCGTAAAACTTCAGAGCACTGGTAACTTTTTAACTTTGTAATGGCCCCCGCAATCATTAGTAAAGTTTCCATGACCAAAAATTCTCTAGTATTTATGGAAGCAAGAAGCAGAAGAGTTACGAATTTTTAAATATATTTTAAAATATTAGTTTAGTGGAAAATTTGGACGTTTGGTTGGTAAAACGGGAGCAAGGAACAGTTAGAGTAAGACAATGCACTTGGACAACTCTCTTGTAATTCCCCCCTTTTGGAATGCGATGATTTAGTATAAATATAAGGCCAGAAATGAATGGTTTACAGAGTGTAATAGGATCCGAAGAGAGGGATCCAAAGCAGAGATAGAGAGACAGTATCACTCACTAGTTTAGGCCCGACTAGAGTGCGTGAGAAACTGTTTAAATAGAGCTATGTCAGCCATAGGAGGGAGGGAGTCTACCGACAGTCTTGCAGCAGAGTTCATATAGCTGTCACAACGCGTCATCAACCTTTCTCTATGCAACGATCTGTTCGTGAGAGAGCGGCTTTTAAGGCGAAGAGTGGTGTTATGTTTTCTTAAAGTACTATCTGCGCCCCCCTCCCGAATATGGGGCCAAAAAAATAATTTAAAAGCTACTTTAACAAGAAGCTGTAGATAGATCAGGAGAATTTATCTGCAGGGAAGAAGTGGTATTTACAAACCACGATGGAAGACAGTTTCCCAAATAAGCCTTCCGAAACGAACAGAGGTCTTTTGTTTTAGTGCCCTGGCTTGGCAGAAATGCATGCAAAACCAGCTGTTACGCATAGGGTATTGTTGGTAGTCCGAAAAGCCCCCTACGTGGAGAAGATGATATTACGGGAGACCACTTAGCAATGTGGTCGGGATTGCGGAAAGTCTGAGAAAGATTTACGGATAACGATAACCAGTATAAACGAACTGAGTTGTGTTGGATTGGCTGAAAATGATGACTGACCCGCCGACAGCCGTAGCGTAAATAGAAAAGAATCACCTTACAGTGTGTTTGGATTTCATTAAGGGCTCTTTTTTTTTAGTCTGTAGCTGCTGAAACTTATTCTGAACTAAAATTTTCTCATGTAATCAAATAATTCAGGAAAAGAATATTAAATTCAAGTTATATTACTATTGCTACTGTAATGGGGTCCGAAGATAGGGATCCATAGCAGAGAGAGAGAGACGTAAAATTAGACAGGATCACTCTCTAGCTTAGGCCAGACTAGAGTGGGAGAAACTGTTAAAATGCAGCTACGGTGGAGTCTATCGACAGTCTTGCAGCAGAGTTCATATAGCAGTCACAACTTGTCATCAACCTTTCTCTTTATCTCTCACTACCATTTTATATATTTTAGTGTTAAGTCCATACAGTTTTTGCTACTTTTCGATTATACACTGTTCACCCATACTTCTAGTACATTTATCTATAAAACCTATTTTCTTTCCTTCTGAAACCCATTATACTACAAAGTCTGCATTCAGTCTGCGTTCGTAACGTATGTCAGTCTTAACGTTTACATCCAGTTTCAGTGACGAACCCATCCAGTCTTCTATATTCAAACAAAAAGTGTTCTACTCTGTTACTCTCTTCTTATCTTTATTTATCCTAAGTTTTATAATAAATTAGTTTAATTCGTTTTTTGTATAAATATCTAGTCTAATGGTACGTTTAGAGTCTGACATTTATTGCAACAAATTTCTGTCGGACACTAAGTGTCACTAATGTAAACGGCACGAAATTTGTGTCTGATATATGTAGTTCAAGTGTCAGTAACATGTGTCCTATACATCTATACTATATACGTAGGTGTAAACACTATTACATACAAGTTCAAACTCGCCTGACAAAAATTGCTTTAGTTGACCGACCGTCTACTTTCTATTATAGCTACCTAAGTGTCGGTGCATTTAGTCTGGGTGATAAATGAGAGTGGGTGAAAAGAGAAGTCGAAGAATTTAATCGACATGTATCATAAAAAAAAACCCGAATTATGGGGATATTAAAAGTAAAATATTTAAAACAATAAACAATTTATATAATTAGCCATTTTATCAATCAACTGAACACCTACTTACCCGATGCGAAAAACCGTAAAGTTACTGCAAGTCTTTCGCGTACACTAATTAGCTGTTCTGAATTTCATGTCTTGCTTGCATACAATAGGCCCAATTTTACTAGCTAACTTTACGAAATGAGATGGTTTCATTCTTACAAAAATTTGTGAATTGTGTTGGATACTCCAACGTAAAAGTTCAGACATTAACTGATTGTATGCACTTTTGTTTTTCACGTCTCAAAATCCACTCTCGAATCCTCACAGAACGCTTTTCTTTTTCTTTTTTCTAATAATCCCAGAGTAATTACGCTAGCTGCAATTTTTTTCTTTTTGATGCCTTCATCGTCAAATGACCGTCTGACAATAAATGACAGTAATCTGATTTTTTGCAAATGAAAGAAAGTAGCAGGTGTAAACTGTTAAGACATTTGTTGCATGACACAAAACTTTTAACGGTGTCGTACACATATCCACGCTACAAATATTACGTAATTTCTGTCACAGTGTAAACATTGAACACAACTTGACATAAGTGTCTGGATAGAAGTGTCAGATGTACACGTACCGTAATACTTTTATTCACTTAAAATCTTCTATAAATTCTTAAAAATACGCCCTTTCGAAATTTCGTATAATATCTACATACATGAAAACATTAGTTTTATTTGAAACTTTTTTTTTTTTTTGTGAAAATTCGATTTGTCGGGGAATTGTGAGGAAGCACTAATTAGCACACTAACTAGCGTTATACTTTTCAATAAAGTAACACATAAATACAATTTTTGATTTTACTAATTATACAACATTAATATACATTAGTAGCATTTAATTCCAATTGCATATTTACTTTAATAAAGAGATGTGATTATATTTATATTTATTTTCACAAATTCAAATAATTTTTGTACCAGAACAGGGAATATTTTTTCGCTTTCTCCTACAACTTGTTCAATTATGTCAAATTTTCAGATATTCAATTTTCCAAGAAATATACATTTTGCGTTCAAAAACCAAACAAAAAAAATCACAGAAACTTCAAACATCACATTTCGTTTAGGTATAACCATGAGATCCGACAGTAATTAACTGAAAATATCATTTTACTAAATGGATTTTTCACTTTTTTTTTTTCTTTTTTTTTTGCGATTTTGTCAAAACTGGCTCCAACAATTTTGTTCTAAACAACTAAAAATATACAGGATGTCCTAAGGTATATTGGATAACGACTATTTCTCGGAAACTAAGATAGCTAGGAAAAAACTTAAAAAAAATACGTGTCCCCGTAGTTTTTTTTGTTAGAAAACCAAATTTAATTTGCAAATTTGTTTTGGTGCTTCCACAAGCCGAGATACAGGCACCAACTTCATTTTTTTCAAATGGGGAGGTGTGGTTTTTATTTAAGAAATAGATTCCTCTATTTTTTGTAAGAAAAATTTACTTGAACGGTTTTTTTCTGTGAGTGATATTTTACAAATCATGAATGAAAACATGATGCTTATAAGAAATTTCAAAATGATATTATAACGGTTTTTTGATTGAATAAGAAGAAAGTACTATTTTATTATAAATTTTACTCCTCATTAATTACAGATCTTGCTCGAACTGGCCTCCACCATTAGAGATACATAACATGCTTTTTCCTGCCAATTGTACCTTACGACCAAAGAAATACATCACTAATGGTGAGGGCCAGTTCGAGCAAGATCTGTAATTGATGAGGAGTAAAATTTTATACATAATATAGTACTTGTTCTTCTTATTCAATCAAAAAAACGGTATAATCTCATTTGAAATTCTTAGCAAGAATCATGATTAGTCATTCATAACTTGTAAACTATCACTCACAGAAAAAAAAAACGTTCAAGTAAATTTTTCTTACAAAAAAAATAGCGGAATCTATTTCTTAAATAAAAAATCATACCTCCCCATTTGAAAAAATGAAGTTGGTGCCTGTATCTCGCTTCTCGAAGCACCAAAACAAATTTGCAAATTAAATTTGGTTTTCTAACAAAAAACTACGGGGACACGTATTTTTTAGGTTTTTTTCTAGCTATCTTAGTTTCCGAGAAAAAGTCGTTATCCATATATAACTTTATATTTGAAACATTTGTCAGGGGAAATTGATTTAAGGCAACTTTTGGGGAAAGAAAAGGGTTATGTTTAGCCTTCATTTAAATAATATTAATTAGAATTAAGTATGTTGCCGTAAATCTGAGTTTGAAAAAAAACTTTTATGACCGAAAGTGCGTATTTACTAAACAGTTTTTTTTTTTGTTTTTTTTAATCAGTATTCGGCGATTTTCTCCATAAAAACATCAAAATGATTTCATTAAATTTGTTACAGTAACTATAAATACAGAAATCTATTACTTTTCTCTGAATCTTATTCTGAGAAAGTTCATTTTAAGAGAAAGTAAGAGAATTATAAGTTTGATGAAAATGTGTGATTTATAACTGTATAAATTGCAGTAAGAGCAAAAACGTAAGAGAATTTCATACAAGATTTTTTCCTAATTATTTCAAAACCCAACTGCCTAACACAAACACTTTTCATTTTATAATTAAAATTGTCCATTTGTAATTAAAAAAGCAGTATGAATGTATTATTATTTGTCTGTGGGGAGGGACCCCAAAAAAAACAACAACAAACCGGGTCTAGAACAAAAATCAGGACCCGGATCTAATCCATCTAAGATTCACCGCAGACCGAATAAATTGGACAATAACCTTAAGCGGAAATAGCCAAAGTTCTTCCACAGACATCCTATTCCGACCACAAGTCCTGAACCTAATTTCCTCACAACCCAGGCAATCATTGATAAGTTGGATGGGTATTTCCTACTCTGTCTCACAGACTCTACAAAATGGATCCGGCATGAGCCCCAATTATATAGAGATGTTCCCTTAAGCCACAGTGTCCAGTAAGAGATCCAACCAGATGCCTGAGAGCGCTGCGTGAAAAACACAGCAACGTCTCACTAATAGCCCTTTCCGGACCCCCGATGAGCATTTTGGACTGCCGAAAACCACGAACTGAGCTCATCCATAAGGATGAATGCTGTGAAGCTGTCCATATCTGGAAGCCTGACAGATATGTGCCAGAAGACACGCCAACAGCAGGCTCGGGATCAATGAAAGGAAGAGAGGCGCCTAATTTGGCAAA
>JAAEAF010014942.1:0-26936 GCA_011037195.1 Triatoma infestans | reverse complement strand
TTTTTTTTTTTTTTTTTTTTTGATAATGGTACTATAAAATAGAGTAAAATTACAGCCAACTGTAATATTGGAAATGTATTATTTTGTTGGAAATTACTTATATAAGTAATTACATGTTCTGTTCTTCGTACCCAAGGATTTTGTCCATCTTTTATTTAATCCAAACATTATCTGAATTTTTAAATTTTAACAGTTTAGAATTCAAATCTGTGCTGTGTGCGTTCCAAGTTTCAAAAACCTATTTTGTAAAAATCGAACTTCCGGTAAACCGATTTTCTGATATGTATTAAATCTTAATGTAGATGTTAAAACTATATATTAAACTGAAGTGATACTTTAAAAGAAAGCATATCGCTACAGTTCCCCCAGAACCTCCCCCCCCCAAAAGCATTTTTCAGGAAAATATTACAAATAAAACTGATAGGTGTAGATAGTAAATACGAAGTTTAAAGAAAATCGTTAGAGCGGTTTTCCAAATAATTACGAAAAAGTTAATAAAAAAATCAGTAAATTAGCAAAAAAACCTTGCTCGAAACCTTCGTTTTCTTACCAATCGATTTCATACACAGAGGCCATGCGCTAAAAACACTGTGTTAGTAAGAGGAAGTGTTATAATCGTATCAAATTTTCAATACCGAGTTTTCACCGGAAATATTCGTTTTGAGATCCCCTGAGTCAAAAAAGGTCTGCGTGTCGGACAGCATATCTAAAAAAAAAAAAAAAAACCGGTGTGAAACACTCACACAACCTTCTGTTATTCCAGTTCTCAAATTATAACTGACAAATTGTAAGTTTGTGTACCAAATTACAAATTAATGAAATTCGTCGAAAACTAAAAAAAAAAAAAAAAACTGTTCAGTAAAAGCGCACTTCCGGACCAAAGCCTACTAATTTTTCTTGAAACTCGGAATTTTGGCAAATCTATTTCTTTCTAATGAATTTTTGTTTGGATGATAGAATTGTATAATCAACTATGATAGCACTTTAAAAAAAAAAACAACCCCACCCCTCCCCAAAAATACCCTTAAATGAATTTTTCGAGAGAAATGCTTTAAATAAAAGTTTGTAGATCTTTGAATGTTTAATTTATATATGAAGTTTCAAGAAAATCGTCCGGAGCCATTTTTGAGAAAAACGCAAAAAAGTAAAAAAAAAAAAAAAAAAAAAAAACATAGTAAGTGATACTTCCGGTTGAGGAATTTTGACAGATAGATATTTCGATCCCGTGGTGATACCTAAACGGAATATCAAGTTTCAACTTTCTACGGCTTTTCTTTTTTGAGCTATGCTGTTCACATACATAGACACACACACACACACACACACACACAATTTGCTAAAAACCACTATTTTGGACTCAGGGGACCTCAAAATGGTTATTTCCGGTAAAAACTCGATATGGAAAATTTGACACGATTACAATATTTCCTGTTACTAGGAGTAAGAGAAAGTGAAAAACGAAAAATCGCAGAATGTTCAAACTTACTATTTCGTTAAAGCGCTACCAGGGGAGACCTGAGAATAAGCTTTTCGTAAAAATCGTTCAACCGGAAGTACCACTTTACTGAATGATTTTTTTCTTCAAAGTATTTTGTGATTTTGTCGAAAATGGCTCCAACGAATTTCTTTAAATTTGGTATATCAAACATTTCTCCGGGAAAATTCATTTAAGAGCTATTTCAATTTATTACACAATTCTATCATCTAAATAATATTAATTAGAATTAAATGTGTTGTTGAAATTCCGTGTTTGAAGAAAATCAGATGACAGGAAGTAGCGTTTTTATTGAAAAGTATTCTTCAATTTTCTGCTATTTTCTCTATAAACGGCTCCAACGATTTTCATTAAACTAAGTATGTGAACTACACATATAAAGAGCTACAACTTTTATTTGAAACATTTCTCCCGGGTAACGTCATTTATGGGCACTTTTGGGGGTGGGTTGGGGATTATGTTGTTCCTCTTAAAGTGCTATCATAATTGATTATACAATTCTACCATTCAAACAAAAATTAATTAGAAATAAATAGATTGTCAAAATTCCCTGTTTTAAGAAAATTAATAAACTAGAAATACGTTTTTCAGTTATTCGCTATTTTATCCGATAAAAACACCGACGAATTTCATTAAATTTGGGTACACTAACTATAAAATTTATGAATTTCAGTTATGTTAAAGTGCAGTAAGAAAAAGAAAGTTGTGTGAGTGTTTCAGACCAATTTTTTTTTTCTTCGTACTGTGGGGACCCTAAAATTGAATTTGGTTATATCTGGCACGATGGCAATACTTCCTGTTACTAGAAGTGAGAGAATGTAGAAACCAAGGAGATATATCTCTCGTTAGTAGAATGTAAAATTAGGGAAGATGTTTGAAATGTATTGCTCTGTTCTTGTTTTCGTTCACACACTTTCGGATTTCGTAACGTGGCGCGCAGATGAAGAAGGGAATCTTGGTCAACACTGGTTATGACGTAACCAACAAAGCAGTGGACGGCCGGTACAGTCCCCACTGTGTTTCTACTACTCTAACTACTTAATTAGCGTTTGTCTCTATTCTAGTAGTCTCTCATCAATTTTGTCACTGCCCTTAAAATTAAGGGCCAAAAATGCCTTGAAATAAAAATTAATATAATTTAAACAAATAATAATTATTTTCCTTTGGTTCCAATACACTTTGTCCAACGTTTCTGTAATAACTTGGTTCCGTCACTGAAGTGCGATCCTGAAAGGTCTTCAAAATATCCATTTATCGCTGCTATCACCAAGTAAAGAACTTGACCACAAAACATTTTCCAGCCACAAATTTCTTAAGGTTTGGGGAATTGATAAAAGTCAGAGGGAGCTAAATCTGGCGAATAGGGTGTAGGGATGTCCCAACAATTAAATTCCCTCAATACTTCAAACAATACTTGAAATCCCTCAATTTTCCCATTTGCCAAAGAGCTTTTGTGGGCGGGTATATTGTCCTGGTGAAAGAAGATTTTTTCTTTAGTAACCACGGGCCTTTTCTCTCTAATTTTTTCATCCTAGGGGTCAAGAAGTATGCGTAGTATTCCCCCCCCCCCCCCATTTATTTTTTGCCCTCTTGGCCCAGTTAGTCAATTCAAATAATCCCTTATGGATCCCCCCCCCCCAAAAAAAACACTAGCCATAACCTTCCAGCCGATACAATTTGTCTTTGCTTTATTCAGTGTAGAACCATTGGATTCTATCCACTGCTTAGACTGTTGTTTTGACTCAAATATAAAGTGGTGAACTCCACGTTTCATCCAATCGTAAAGAAATCGGCTCAGAAAATATCGGTTGGATTCTTCCATAAAACGGCACAAACATTGTTAAGAAATTTGTGGCAAACCTATCCACATCTTCATTCCCAAAAATTCCCTATGTTCAACAGAAGTTCTTTTAGAGGCAGTCATACCGTTTGCCCCCATTTATCCGGGGCAAAACACTCTAAACTTCAATAAGAAAAACACCAATTTATTGTTTAACACATTGTTTAGAGCGCTTAAATCCTCTGATTAAACCAACAAGAGTTCTCTTAGTTCATTTTTTATTCACTTTTCACAAACGCGCACTCCGTTTGTAACAAGACTCCCTAGACTCGGAGCTGTTGTTCACTACTTATACCAGTGGAAAAGGGTCTGGAAGGTTCTAGAACATTCCAGAAAGAGCTAGAGCGCCTCGCTAGCGCTTTCTAGCAGCCAGGAGGAGAACTTGAGGCCTGCTTTCTCTCCTAGATGGCACTAGATGGCTTTCTCTCCTAGGTGGCTGCGTTACAGTATTAAGAGCAGAAAGAGAAAGTAGTGTGAGTGTTTCACACCAGAGTTGTATTATTTCTAAACTGAAAATTTTAGGGCACAGGGTTAGCGCACTGGATTCCCATGCCGAGCACCCGGGTTCGAGTCCAGCTGTGCTGCCCTTAGAAATTTTTTCTTCCTAGGAGCCTCTACACTGTCCGGTTATGGAAAATGTTGTCTGCAACGAGAGAACACTGACCATAGATGTTGACACATCTTAAATTAAAAAAAAAAAAAAATATTCTGAACTGAACTGTAGTGTTAATTAAATTAAAACTTGTGGCCAATAACTGACCTATTCTAGAATATAAGAATACATTGCCAAGGTGAGCCACTACACCATTCCAATCCACTTACCGGAAATAACTCAATGTCAGTTTTGAAATTTCGAATAATTCCTTCATTAAATACTTACGGAAAAATAAAAACTCGGAAGTGTAGAACTATAATACTAACGAATTCATTTTCAGTATAAAATTTGACCTCTGGAATTGTATTGTGTGAAGGTGAACCGCGTACATATTTATCTCTCAATAATTTAAAAAATAAATAAACAAACGAAAATTATTGAAAACACCTTGAACGAATAGAAAGGGCGGCACATCTCCATGATGCCGCCGCTTTACCTTCTTTCTAATAGTATTAAACCTACTTTTTTGATTCTAAAACACAGTCATTTTCGAGTAAATAACCCAAAAAAAAAATCTATGTAAAACCCTCACACACAACTTTCACTTACTGAAAAAACTGTTGAGTAAAAACGCACTTCCGGTTTACTAATTTTTTTGAAACTCGGAATTTTGGTTAATCTATTTATTTCTAATTCCAATCGGTTCATCTACGACAGGAAACTTCTTTCTGGATCAGAGTGGACTGGAGCCCTCAAATAAAATATGAATTATGCCCCTCTTCGTGGGGTTCCCGGTGCCGGAGGACAAAGCGATCGGAGGTGTTAGACCCTTCTGTCGTAGATGCGGCAGAGAGTCAGAAACCCCAGCTCATGTGTTGGGAATCTGTCCACAGAACATGCTCCTCGTCACCCTTCGACACCATAGGGTTAAAAAAAGAATTGCCGAGCTTCTCACTGAAAGAGGATACACCTGTTTCGACGAAATTCACTGCATCGACACGGATGCTTCAAGTAGGTTTGTCGACATCATTGCATTTAAAGGGAAAAAAGATGCTTTGATCATCGACCCAACCATCCGATTCAAAACGAACGATTCCAACCAGGGAGTGAAAATCGACGAAGAGAAAAGGCATATATATATATGAGAAATGCATTTCTTACCTGTAAGAAAAATACCGGGAAATGTTCGGGGATCGAAACTATATCGTAAGGGGCTTATGGTTCGGAAGTAGGGGACCAATACCCCGCACTACGTGTGATTTCTTTGACCAGGTCGGAATAAACAAGAATCATCTTCTGAACATTACCGAGGAAATTATACTCGATTCGCTTGGTATTTTACATAATCACTTATGCGGTCAATAACGACTGCCTGGTCAAATTTAATTTATTGTAATTTCTTGCATTTTGTTTTTAGTCCTTTCCTATATTTATTATCTATTGTTAATGTTCTATTGTTTTCTTGTTTTTAGACTTGAGATTTACATCTTGTTAGTATTATTTTTATGACTTGTATTTTTTACGAATACTATGACTGACTGTGTTTTGATTATTTTCTAATAATCTTTATAAATATATGTTAAACTTTAACTCGAACTCGAACAATAGTAAAAGATGTTCATGGAATTGATTGGTATGTTGTGTTTGTTGAGCAACTCAATATAATTGAGCAGCCACACATTACGCACAATTTCTTGAGGAATAATGTGTTTTTTCTCTTTTCTTCTAATTTTGTTTAAATGGTAGAATTGTATAATCAACTATGATAGCACTTTAGAGGCAAAACATAACCTCACCCCCAAAAACCTCCTTAAATGGCATTATCCGGAAAAACGTTTCAAATAAAAAATTATGGCTTTTTGTATGTGTAATTTATATATCCCACGTTAAAAAAAAAATCTTTAGAGCTACTTTTTGAAGAAAAAAAACACAAAAAAGTGAAAAAAATATTCAGTAAAGTGGTACTTCCGGTTGAAGAATTTTGGGAGATAACCTACTGTCCCCATGGTGCTACCTAAACGTGAATATCAAGACACACACAAGACTATTTTCTAAAAACCACTTCTTTTTGGGTCTTCCTCTTACTAGGAGTAAGAAAAACCTATAAATCACTGATTTTCTTCAAATTTGTAATTCTATCAATGCTTTGTAATGTGTATTAAATAATTACGTAGGTGGTAAAAACGATATACTAAATTCAGTTAAAGGCACACTTCCGGTACATGAAATTTGCCTGAAATGTTCGTGTGTGATGCGGTGGTAGTGTTTAAATGGTGTATCAAGTTTGAGCTTCCTATAACTTTGCGTATTTGAGATATTCTAATTCATACATAAATACATACAGACAAACAGACAAGCCATTCGCAATAGACAATTTGAATCGTGCCAAAATTGAGTGTTCATGTTTTAACAGGCCATGTGAGTAAGAAATACTGTTTATAGCGAATAGGAGTGTTATTACGAAGTATTTCAAAAACGAAAAATCGCAAACTTGGTATTCTCAGTTTAGATACTACCACAACATCACACACAAAAGTTTCCGACAAAATTCATCAACCGGTGAAGTGTAACATTATTGAATTATTTTCATAGTTTTTACCGAGTTTTTCGAAAACGGCTACAACGATTTGCTGTAAATAAAGCAATGATGCTTACCCGCACAAGCTGGAAAAATTGTGAAAATTTAACGATGTTTTAGCGGGAAAAGTGTGATTTTTCTCGATCACACACTATTTTATTCATATCTGCACAATGTACGGTGCAAAAGTTGAAGAACTAACTCGTGTTAGTTACGATTTTACTTAAACTTAAATGTAAATTTAAATACCCCAACTAAAGCCCACTTTAATACGCACCTAACGTCTTAAATCCGATAAATTTACAGCGAGAACAACACAGAAATAAAATTACAAAACAATTACAAAATCAAAGATTTCACTTAATGACCTTAAAAATCATTAATAGTAATTAAACAAAATAAATTCTATACAATTAAATGATTGCACTTGAATTTTATAATTTTATTATCCAAGCCAAGATAATTGTAAACATCCTTTAGTTTAACTGTTTCATATAAACATTTCACAATAATACCTACCACCTAACCATTGTGGTAGGTATTTTTAGCAATATCTCCTTAAGACTCCTTAAGGAGTCCTATCTAAAAATATACAGAACATAAATTGTAGTAAATTTAATTCTCTACAATTTTAGTTCTATACAGTTTTATCATAGAGTTAAAATTAACCAAGATATGAGCTAAAATATTGAGAGCTTCACTCTCCACCAAACTGGTATTTCAGCAATATCTCCTTAAGGAGTAGTCCTGTCTAAAAATACCACAGAACATAAATTGTCGTAAATTTAATTCTCTACAATTTTAGTTCTATACAATTTTATCATAGAGTTAATATTAAGGAAGTGATTTAGATTCATAGAAATTAGAAGCTATTGGTTGTAGGAAATTAGTACATTTCGTGTATAAAATAAATTCAGCCAGTAAGGAAGGATGTAATTGTTACGCTTAAACAATAGAATTAGAAAAAAAAATACTTATGAAATTTACAATTAGAATTGCACATTAGTAGACCCAGCTTTCACCTTAATCTAATTCTGTTTTGAAAATAAATTAGATTTGTTTATATTAACAATGGAGGTTAGATATGAAGAAAAATACCCTCTTCATTCTCATAGGGCATTCACATGACGACATCTGCCAATGCCGATTTATGTTATTTTTTTTTTTTTTAATTTAAGGCGCGTCAACAGCTATAGCTATGGTCATTGGCGCCCGGAGCCTTCTCAGTGCACTGCCGGTCTCCGGCCAGTGTTCTCTCGTTACAGACAACACTGTCCCTCACCGGACAGTGAACTGTAGAGGCTCCTAGGAAGAAAAAAATCTAAGGGTAGCAAGCTGGACTCGAACCCGGGTCCTCCGCGTGGGAATCCAGTACACTAACCACTTAGCTATTCCCTTCCCTGGGATTTATGTTATTGCACCCGTTATAGCCAAACAAGCCATACGTTGCCCTGCCAGTATCAATCATTTCGCCAATCTCAGCCTGGAAATCAGCTGTAATATTTACCACCCACTTTTTAACGTTTAATTTTAAAAAAACAGTTTCCGCTAAAAATTCAAACAATGAAATCTCATACACTATCGTAATAATTCTTCTTACGGCCATAACTGACTTAAATAAATAATTTATATTTCGTACTAGTTTAATTAATTTTTATTCATGGTTCATTAAAATTTGAAGCGACATAAATTTTAATGAACCATGGCTATTAACATTTATATCACCGGATTTCTGACGTCACGCTAATTTTTTATTCCTATTGTGTAGTAAATATGTGCCAACAAGTATTTGGATTATATTAGCAAGAATTTCCTTATATATCTGAAAAATATTGCAAATAAAAGTGATAGGGCTATATCTATACAGTTAGCATTCCAAATTTAAAGAATATCTTTGTTTTCGAGAAAATTCCAAAAATCTTGAAAATTTATTCTGTAAAGTGGCACTTCCGGTTGACCGATTTTCTTCAAATTTGGAATTCTAGTAATGCTTCTAATGTGTATTAATATTATGTAAGTGGTAGAACCATATATCTTACAGAAGTGATACTTTATCGGAAAGCATGACGCTACTGTTCCTCTAGAACCCCGCAATATTCAATTCTCCCAGGGAAATGTTAAAATAAAAGTGATAGGCATTTATGTGTATGGCAAGCATACGAAGTTTAAAGGAAAATCGTTGGAGCCTTTTACGTTTGAAAATCACGAAAAACTGGAAAATCTAATCAGTAAAGTCCCACTTCCGGTTAACCGAATTTCTTCAAATTTGGAATTCCAGCAATGTTTTTAATTCGTATTAATATTACGTGTGCCAATGTCCTCTCTAAGAATTATGTTAGAGAGAACTCGCGAATATAATATCCAGACCCACCACCTATTCGTTGATTTTCGTGCTGCGTACGATAGTGTGATCAGGGAAGAATTGTACAGGGTAATGCTGGATATGGGAATTCCCCCTAAGCTAGTGAGGCTTACCAAGATGGCAATGAGCTCGGTACGATGCCACGACTGCATCGATGGCGATTTTTCAAATGAGTTCTCCACTCTTAAAGGCCTTAGACAAGGGAACGCCTGGCTTGCCTACTCTTTAACCTTGCCCTGGAGGGTGCATTCAGGAAATCAGGTGTTCAAGTTGGTGGAACTATCATTAACCGGACAGTGCAAATATTGGATTACGCGGATGATATCGATATCATCGGGAGGAGCTTTGGTGCCATATGTGAGGCCTTCTCCAGACTGCAGGATGCGGCTGCGCGAATGGGACTGGCCGTGAATGAGTCCAAGACCAAATATATGGTCCCTAATCCTCAAGGTAATCTACCGAACCAAGTTCAAGTGGATCGCTACACCTTCGAGAGCGTGAATAGCTTTGTCTATCTTGGCTCACTGGTGACTAATGATAGTGATTTAAATGCGGAAATCCAGCGAAGAATAATAGCCACCAATAATTGTTACTTCGGTTTGGTTAGGCACCTGAAAAGTCACATTCTATCTCGCACCACCAAACTGTGTCTCTATAAGACATTGATCGGACCTGTGTTTACCTACGGCTCTGAATGCTGGACGATATCCAAAATCCAAGAATCCCAATTACTCCTAATGGAAAGAAAAATATTAAGGCGGATTTTCGGAGCAGGTTTTGATCCGGCAAACTCGTCCTGGCGCATAAGAACTAATGCGGAGGTAATGGATTTATACGGAGACTGTGACATCGTCCGATTTAAAGATTGGCAGACTGAGATGGGCGGGACATGTATCTAGGATGAGTGATAACTCCATACCAAGAAAGCTCCTAGAAGAAATTATTCACTCTTCAAGGCGTCGGGGACGCCCGAAATTGCGCTGGTTTGATGGTGTGGAGACGGATGCGCGATCCCTGCTAGGTGTACGAGACTGAAGGGCGGCAGCTTCAGACAGAGATGTTTGGCGGACTTTGCTGCAGGAAGCCTTGACCCCATGTGGGTTGTTGCGCCACGAATGATGATGATGTAGGTGCCAGAACCATACATTGTACTGAATTCCGCTAAAAATCAATTTTCCCGTGAAAATGTTACAAATAAAATAAACGATAGACATTTCTGTGCACAGTCAGTAACCAAACTTTAAAGATAATCGTTGGTGCCTTTTACGAATAAAATCGTGAAAAACTGGAAAATCTATTATTTGGTCATGTTGCACTTCCGGTTCGTGGATTTACGCTGAAACCTTATTATTACAGGGAAAGCTGTATTAATATTGGTGGTTAGCGTACTGGACTCCCACGCGGAGGACCCGGGTTCGAGTCCAGCTGTGCTACCCTTACATTTTTTCTTCCAGCAGTGCACTGAGAAGGTTCCGGGCGCCAATGATGGTAGATGTTGACGCGCCTTAAATAAATAACGAGAGAACACTGTCCAGCGGTCGGCAGTGCACTGAGAAGGCTCCGGGCGCCAATGATCGTAGATGTTGACGCGCCTTAAATAAATAACGAGAGAACACTGTCCGGCGGTCGGCAGTGCACTGAGAAGGCTCCTGGCGCTAATGACCGTAGATGTTGACGCGTCTTAAATAAATAAAAAACCCTTATTTTGTCAGATATAGTGGTAGTAATTAAATGGGAATATCAAATTTGAGTTCGCTACAAGTTTCATTTTTGAAATATTTAATAGTTCCCTAGAAAGAGGTCCCCTGAATACGAAAAAAAATATTTTTTAGCGAATGGTCTAGATTATGGTACGTGGATGCCAAACAGAATAACTCAAAAACGAAGAGTCAGGAAGCTCAAAGTTGGTTAATCCCTTTAGGCACAACAACCGGTATCAGACACGAAGATTTCGGGCAAAATCGGTAAGTGCGACTTTACTGATGATATTCTATCTACACACATTGATTTTCAGGGGTGTTCACTGGGGGGGGGGGGCAGTAGCGTTATGCTTTCCTCTAAAGTATCACTTTCAGTATAATACATGGTTTTTACCACTTACACGTTAGAAGTATTGATAGGATTCCAAATTTGAAGAAATTTCAAATGTTATATGTAGTTGGTTGTGTTTTTAGAGCGCTCTACTGGGCCATAATATAATCATCACTTCTCTACCTGCCAAGATTAGTAGGTTGGTTGGTACTTATCCCCCCACATCTATGTTACCACAAATACAAAAAATTTGAGTTTAAAGAAGATTCGTAATTTTGCATATAATTGTATTAAAAGAAGTAAAGAGAAAGTCCCGTGTATTCAGACTTAATTTTTCTTTTTTTTTTAATTTGCCTTAAAATGTACTTACTAGCCCAAGTGCCATATTTGACTGTCAAATCCTCTTCCAAATTTGTACACAATTTCGTAATTAAATGTCCTTTAATTGCAATAAACAATAGCCACAAAAAATTGGCTATAATTATACCGACAATTAACACACCGATTATTGCAAATCCTTCAATAATCCAAGACATTTGGAATACATAAAATGGATTTTTAAATTATCTATTAGCGTAGAATTTGTTGGTTAACTTATTTTTTTACCGGCAAACCGTTCACTTATGTTTCAACGGTCAGTTATCAACTGACGCTGGTGTAGACGGTTGAAGAAGAGATTCCTTGTGAACCCCACTCACTACTCCAGAGTAGTACAACTATCCCTTCTTTGCTTCTCAATCTGGCCGGCTTTCTTATGAAACATAAGGATTGCAAGAAAATTGCACTTTAGAAGAAAACTGCATTTCCGGTTAACCAATTTTCTAGAAATTTGGAATTCTATCAATTCTTCTAATGTGTATTAATATCATGTAGGTGGTAGAACCTTATATTATACTGACTAGTACTTTAGTATAACGCTACTGTTCCCCCTCCAGAACACCCCCAAAAATTCAATTTCCCCGGGAAAATGTATCCAAAAGAAAAAAAAAAAACCCTTGATAAAACACTCATACAACTTTCTCTGTCAGTATTTTTATGGTGAAAATCTCGTAAACTAATAAAAAAAGCTGTCCAGTAAAAACACACTTCCGCTTTACTAATTTTCTAAAGACCTCGTAATTTTGGCAATGTATTTATTTATTTCTAATTAATTTGCCATTTTTGAGATTCTAAAAAAACTCAAAAACCTATTCTGCATTTCCGCCTAAACCCCCGGAACAACCCTCTAAAAAAAAAAAAAAAACCCAAAATGTTTCAAATAAAAGTGATAGGCATTTGTCAGGTGTCAATGATAGGTACGTTAGTCAGACAGTGTGGATAACACAGACTTGCACAGAGCAAATTCAGTTTACACACTCAGACTGAGCCAGTGTGTAAACTGAATTTGCTCTGTGCAAGTCTGTGTTATCACACTGTCTGAAAAACGCATCCTGAAGATGGGTGAACGTCCCGAAACCGGTCGATGACCACAAAAAAGAAGCAGGATATCACGGAAAATGTCTCTGATGCTTTAAAGAGAACATAGTATGAGCCGCTTTCGAGAAAATCGCAAAAAAAACAACAAAAATCATTCAGTAAAGTCGCGTTTCCGGGATTTTGCCCAGAAACCTTCGTGTCTGTTGCGGTGGTAGTAACTAAACGGAATACCAAATTTGAGCTTCCTGGGACTTTTCCTTTTTGAGATATGTTGTCCACACTGGCAGACAGACACACAGCTTATACACAAACACACCATACATCTTGAAATTATTTATTCATTTCTTGTTTTTTTTTCTTTTTAGGTAACTTCCTATTGCATTTCCGTTAAAAATGCATCACCGTAAACTTATACATTATACTTATAGTTCCTGCGACACACACATAATTTTCACCAATTGCGCAATTGTCAACGCTCATTCCGCAATTATGGTTTGTCAAATTTCCGCGCAAAAAAAAAATCTGGTATGAAACACTCACACGAGTTTTTCTTATACCTCTCAGTACAATTATATTAATAAAATAAGATTTTTTTTTTAAGGTGGTGGATGGACAGGATGGTAATGACCTAACTTGACAGGTAGAGAAGTAATGATTATATTTTGGCCCACTAGAGCGCTCTAAAAACATTGAACCAACAATAACATTATAAATTTAACGCCACAAAATACCGCACAACTATGCAAAATCAATTTTTACTTTCTTCTTACTAAACTTGGTATTCCGTTTAGGTACTACTACTGCATCAGACATGAAGATTTTGGGCAAAACCCATCACCGGAAATATACGTTTTGAGGTCCCCTGAATACAAAAAAGTGGTTTTAAGAAAATGGTCTATATGTATATGAACAGCATAGCTCGAAAACGAAAAATCGTAGAAAGTTCAAACTAGATATTCCGTTTAGGTATCACCATGGGATCCGACAGTGGATCATCTGTAAAAATTCCTCAACCAGAAGTACCACTTACTAGTTTTTTTTTTAACGTTTTTGAGATATTCTCAAAAATGGCTCCGACGATTTACTTGAAACTGGCATATCAAGTACACATATACAGTGCTACAACTTTTATTTGAAACATTTTTCCGGGAAAATTCATTAAGGGCAGTTATGGGGGAGGGGTGGGGTTAGGTTTTTCTCTAAAATGCTATTTCAGTTGACTGTACAATTCTGTCATCTAAACAATATTAATTAGGAATTAAATATGTTGTTGAATTTCCGAGTTTGAAAAAAATCGGATGACCGGAAGTACGTTTTTACTGAAATGTATTTTTCAGTTTTTTTGGTATTTTCTCGAAAACAGCACCAACGATTTTCTTTGAACTAGGAATATGTATTAAACATATAAAGAACTACAACTTTTGTTTGAAACATTTCTCCTGATAATGTCATTTAAGGGGGTTTTTGGGGGAGGGGTGGTTATGTTTTTTCTAAAAGTTATCTTAGTTGATATACAATTCTACCATTCCAAACGGTGGTGCGCTTTTACTGAAGATTTTCAGTTATCGACGAATTCCACGTCCGAGGAATTTCATTAAATTTGGTACACTTAACTATAAAATTTGTCAATTATAATTTTGAGAACTGGAGTAAGAGAAAGTTGTGTGTGTTTCACACCAGATTTTTTTTTTTTTTTCCTACGCCTGTTCAGGCCATAAGACGTGTCCTAGCAGTCCAGTAAAGTCTACTAAGTAATAAATAAGGATTCCCCAAATTGGGCGAGTGTATGTCACCAAGTACCTAGAGGGATTCCAAGCTGACCTGGAAACCATATGTTGAAACTTTAGCACATGCAGGGAAAAAATAGGATGAGATTACTTTGTCGTCTTACAGGAGTCAAATGAGGAGCGCCCAGGGAGCTCCTAACAAAGACATATAAGGACCATACTCGTATAAGGCCAACACTTGAGTATGGGCAGTAGCTCTTAGTTACCGTGCCAGCGAGTGTAATATCTACCTTAGATAAGGTCCATGGAGATCCAAGCTGATGTTCAAGCCTTTGAAAGAAAGAAAGGCGATTTGCTGCCTTAAAATGCATGAAAAAGTTAATAAGATTGCCGATAACATTCTGGCAAGAGCATCATTAACTCTCAAAAATGATTTACACCTAACACTTTTATTTGAAACATTTTCCTGGGTCCTGGGGGAACTGTAGCGTTATGGTTTCCTCTGAATGGTTTCACCAGCTAAATAATATTAATAATAGATATTAGAAGTTGTTGTGGTTGGGGGTCCGCAGAGCAGAAAAGCATCAAAGATATTTTCCATGATAGTCTGCTTCTTTTTGTAGTCATCGACCGGTTTCCGAACGTTCGCCCATCATCAGGATGTTTTTGTCAAAACAGTGTGATAACATAGAGTTGCATAGAGCAAATTCAGTTTATACACTGTGTCTGCGCGGCAGACACCCTAGGCGAGGGGTGAACAGCGGACGAATAAACAAGTAAATTATAATAAGACAAAAGAGAAAAATTATCTCAAATAGAAGAAAGATGAGACTTAACCTTTGGTGACGGTGAGTGGTGAATTGAAGTGATGAGGTGACAGGCGCACTGAGAAAGGAAGATGTGGCGTGTGGGTGTGTGTATGTGTGCGTGTGAGTGTGTGTATAGCGAAAAAGGAGCTCAGGTGAGCGGAAGGGGATTGGAGTGCGCCGTAGAAGCGGGTGACGCTGTTGTTGAACCGGCGGGTGATGGCGAGTCCACTAAGGCGCAGGTGATATAGCCTCGTGAAGGTGATGGCGCGAAGAGATGATGTCTTATTACTCACCGATGAATTAATATTAATTAACAAGGCGAATAGGCGCCATATAGCGTATAAGGCGAGAAGAAATATAACTAAGGGCGACGAGAACTATAAGGCGAATTCACAACACAACAAAAGTTATCGCAACCAGCAGAAGAAGGGAAGTGAAGCGGGACACACGGTGTTGGCCGGATGGGTGAAGCGGGAATAGTGGGGAAGAAGGCTGGTGGTGTGATGCGGGGAACGAATACGGTGGAAAGGAGGGAGGAGGCGGCGCGGGGATACTATGGGGTGAAGGAGGAAGCTGACCCTTTCCTTAAAAAAGGGGACTGGAAGGCGTGAGTAGAAGGTTCTGAGAAGGCGCACGCACGCACAATGGGGCGCGCGCGCGTGAGCGGGAGAGCTGGGCGCACTAACACACTGACCCAACACACTGTGTGTTGATAAAATCTTCATGTATCTTTGTTCAATGCATTCTTGAAAAATAAATAAATAAATAAAAATTATAGAAATATAATTATTTATTCTTTTTATTCACAAATGTATATTAGATCTGTTTCTATATATTGTATTTTACAAAAATTTATCATTTTTTTTATACATTGTTCAGTTTCCATTTGCCAACAACTGTAATTGTTGTTGCACATTGTATAATTTATCCAATTAGCTGAGTTCGAAACCAGCTTCAGCCTGTATAGCGTACAGTAGTTTCTCCTTCATCGTACTCTCGTCCGTGTACATAGGCAATTTAAGTATATTCATACAGGTGCTAGCTGTAGGCAGTCGACTGTCATGGCCTTCTGCCAGCTGGATACAAAATGGAGGATGTAGATCCTATAAACAAAAAAACAAAAAATAAGTTTATTCCTGATTATCAGGTATACCTGAGAGTATGAGAGCGCTCTCTGTCTTAACTAAAAGTTTTTGTGGCAGCAGTTTTTACATATAAAAGAAAAGTACCACAGGAAACATACATTCCTCCCTTTTACTTAGTAGAGGAAGTACGATTGTGCCAGTTTTTCGAAATTAACTTTTCAACGGAAATACATGTTTTGAGGTCCCCTGAGTCTAAAAAAAAGTGCCTTTTAAAAAATGGTCTGTATGTGTGTGAAAACAATTCTCAAAAAAGAAAAGTTGCAGGAAGCTCAAAACTTGGTATTCCCATTAAGATACTGTCTCCGACCGCATCAAACACGAATATTTTGTGCAAAATCCATAAACGGGAAGTGCCACTTTACTGAATTGCACTTCTATACTGAGTCTAAAATGGCTCTAACGATTTTCTTTAAACTTTGAAATATCAACTACATACAAAGAACTACAACTTTTATTTCAGTATTTCCCGGTAAAATTCATTAAGGGCACTTTTGGGAGACGCCCTGGTCGTCTTGGCGGGTTTGTGGGGAGAGTGGAAGTACAGAGGGCTTGGATTAGGGGATTGGAATGAGAAGATAATTTGGAATGGAATTTTAGGTAGCGGGATTTGGCTAAAGTGGAGACGAAGGGAATTTTTAGGTCAGTGTGGATAGTGAGGTTATTCGACATAGAAGGGAGCATTGACGATGGTGCGTAGGATTTTAGACTGTAGAGATTGAATGCGGTACAGGTTTGTGTTTTTGGCAGTCCCGTATAATTCGAGTCCGAATGTCCAAATAGGAGCTAGTAGAGAATTGTACAGTTGTCTTTTGTTGTGAAGTGTAAGTTTTGAGCGTTTGTCTAGTAGTTATTTTAGCATTCTATATCGGTAATTTAGTCCATTTCGTTTGAGTCATATATGAGGGTTCCATGTTAATCGTCTGTCTAGGTGGAGTCCGAGATAGCAGGTTTGGATTACAATTGGGAGAAAATTATGGTTAAATTGAATGGCGGGAAGGGTTTTCGGTTTAAGGTGAAGACTATGTGCTTGGATTTGTGTTGATTAGCCTTGATTCTCCACTTGCGGAGCCAGGGTTCGAGAACATTGAGATGGGTTTGAAGATGGCGCGTAGCCATGACGGGATCACTATTAGAGGAAAGGAAAGCCGTATCATCGGCGAAGGTGAAAGTGGTAGTGTTGGGATGTAATGGGAGATCAGCCGTGTTTACTGTGAATAAGAGAGGAGCAAGTATGCTCCCCTGTGGGACGCCAGCGAGAAATATAGAAGAAAAGGAAGTGCCTTGGGCAACCAGGAAATGGTGATCGGAGAGATATGATTTAAGGATGAGTAGTATGTGGATGGGAGGATGCCCTTGAGTTTCCACAATAAACCCGGATACCAAACCCGATCGAATGTCTGACACGTGTCAAGAAAACTGCCGGGCAGTAATGTTTCCGCTCAAGGGAAATAGCGATGATGTCGACAACTCTATGTGCCTGATGGATGGTAGAGTGACAGTTACGGAATCCAAATTGGTGGTTAGATATGAAGGAAAGTGGATTTATTAAAATTTGGAGACGGGATAGTAGGAGTTTTTAAAAAATTTTGCCAAGTAACGGAAGTAAGCTGATAGGTCGACTGTAAAAAAATCGAAGGAAAGTAATACGTTTTTATTTGTGAAGTTAGCACATCAAGTTTAAAGGAAATCGTTATAGTCGTTTTCGAAAAAAATAAAAAATCCATCCTATTACAGTTAACCGATTTTCTTCAAATTTGGAATTCTATCAATGCTTCTATGTGTATCAATAGTATGTACGTGGTAGAATCACATATTATACTGAAGTGGTACTTTAGAGAAAAGCTATTGTCCCCCCCCCCCCCAACTACTGTAATGCTGGAATTTTGCATGCTTCGACGGATAAAATCCCAGATGTTATCCAGCATTGCGGACCCAATTCCAATATCCAATATCCCAATCCACATATTCAATTATTTTGAAACCGGTTTTGTTTTTTGTTTTTTTGCTTTTGATTTTGACACTATTCCAATACAGCTTTAAAAGAAAGCAAAACAACATATATTGCCATTCAAAAGCACTGCGAGCTTTGCTAGGAATCATTGTAGGTACTAGAACAAACCTTAAAACCTCGCAATGGCGGCCTTGTACAACTAGTCACAAACTTTAATAATTGCCTCCTTTCCATATCGGAAAATGACTCCAACACCTTCCAGAAAATCTTAATTGTTTCGTGATTTCCTGAGTATCCACCTGAAACAGAACAACATAGCGGTAAAAAAAAAAGCGGTGTCAGAGAAGATAAAAACCTTGTTATTAATATTCAAAAGAGTGGATTTCGCAACTTATAATAGTAGGCAGTTTTATAAAGGAATAAAGAGCATGAGAACTGTTTTTGATCCCAACAGTGGATTTCTCCAAGATGAAGATGGAATATTATTAGGAAACAAGAAGGATATACTGAAAAGGTGGTCTCAACATTTCCAAGGCCTGCTTAATACTGAACTAGCGGATTTGTAAAGAAGAGAAGAAATGGAAATAAATCTGGGGTAGTCAGGGGAAGAGGAAAATGAAGACGTTCAGAAACCGCCAGAGTGAGAGGAAGTTATGGAGGCAGTGGCCAACTTAAAAAATAATAAGGCAGCAGGTGATGATGTTGACACGGCCGAACTACTGAAGTATGGAGAAGAGGCTCTAAGTAGGGAAATCTACAATATAATCTGGAGTGTCGGGATGAATGAGGTAATGCCTAAGAGGTGGTCGAAAAGTGTCATATACCCAGTTTTTAAAAAGGATAATAAAATGAAGTGTGAGAACTACCGGGGGATTTCTCTCCTGGATATAGCTTACAAGGTATTAGCCGTTTTGCTGTTGAGCCGCTTGCGAAGGTGGATTAGCAAAGAGGTAGGAGAATACCATTCAGGATTTAGAGAAAGAAGATCCTGTGTGGACCAGATTTTCTCCATTAGGATTATGTTGGAAAAGTGCCATGAATATAATGTGCCCCTGCATCACGTATTTATAGATCTAAAGCAAGCCTACGACAGTTTGGACCGGGAAGAACTGCCCCGCTGGATGTGTCACTGGGTTTGCCAAAAAAATTAATAAAGCTGACACGTATGACTTTTATGCACTCAACAGGCGTGTGAAGACATTAGGCTCCATTTTGGAAGACTTCAGGATTGCGAAAGGATGAGCCAGCATCTTGCTTGCGCAGACGATGTTGTTTTGTAAGCTCGAACTATACCGGCACTCTTAGAAGTTTGCGAAGAGTTCACTAAAGAAGCCAGTCTTAGACTCGCTGTCAACGAAGCGAAGACAAAGTATATGCGGACCAAAAAAAGGAACGACCAGGAAGCAATATGTGTTGGAAACCATAAGTTTGAAATGGTTAAAATTTTAGGTATCTTAGGGCTGTTATCACAGATAGAAATGAAGTCAGTATAGACATAAAAGCTAGAATAACAGCCTGAAACAAATGCTGCTGGTCTTTACAGAAAGCCCTGCGCTTCAATCAGCTATCTAGGGAAGCCAAGTTAATATTGTACAAGACCTTATTATGAACGGTTTGTAATATACGGTAGCGAAACCTGGACGCTAACTCGGGAGGATGAGCGACTTCTCAGTGTATGGTAGAGAATGGTCCTGAGGAAAATATTTGGCCCGGTAAGACAGGATGGAGTATGGAGAATGAGGTCAAATCAGGAGATAAAAGATTTTATGGTGAACAGGACCTGGTGGGAGTAGTGAAACGTGGGAGGTTGAGGTGGTTGGGTCACCTGGAAAGAATGGAGCAGGACAGGATACCGAGGAAGTTGTTTACTGGGCATCCGGGAGGAGGAAGAAGTAGAGGAAGACCACGGATGCGATGGCTGGATGACGTGGAACAGGACCTCAGGTTGTTGGGAGTGAGAAGGTGGAGACGGGTGGCTCAGAGAGAGAGAGGAGTGGAGGAATGTAGTTGAGGAGGCTAGGGCCCTATATGGGCTATAATGCCAAGAAAGAAGAAGAAGAGTAGAAGACGAAACCCTGTGCTATCCAAAACCTCTATGGGGCCATATATCTACCCCAAAAAAAGAACAACAAACTACCGAATCTGCAATAAGAGTGCAGATCCGGATTTGTAACCACCAAAGATTCACCACAGTCTGAACAAATCGGATCCTAAACTCCTGCTCTGACCTAAGATCCTGAACATAATTTCGTCACAACTTAAAAAGGGAAGGGAATAGATCAATGGCAGCGCGCTGGACTAGCAACGCGGAGGTCCCGGGTTCGAATCCAACATGCTGCCCTTAAATTTTCTCTTCCTAGGAGCCTCTACAGCTCATGTCTGGTGATGGACAGTGTTGTCTGTAACGAGAGAACACTGTCCGGAGAGGCCGGCAGTGCGCAGTGCACTGAGAAGACTCCGGGCGCCAATGACCATAGATGTTGACGCGCCTTAAATTTAAAAAAAAAAACTTAAACAATCCATCATGAGATATAAATCTCTGTTTCGTACTCTGTCTTACAAAGTCTACAAAAGGGGTCGATCCAGAAAAAAATAGTTTATGTCCAGAACTATCGTAATGACAGAAAAAAGCTTAGGCTAACAAAATAGGCTTAAAACGTACTTACCCGTGTAAATCACATTATTCTGCATATCACTAATATCGATTTCTGAATGATCGCCGGATATGATCAACTGAATCTCTCTGGGTGTGAACATCCTGATCATATGCATAGGCAGCACGTTGCCTAGACCCTGGTAACATAAATATCATACATGAAATCAATTATAAGCAATGGAGTACATGATCTGGAAGGAAAAATAAAGGCAAAGCCAATGAAGAGCGAAAGATTTTCTTTTATCCAAATATTAGTTTCATTCCAGTTACTACGAAGTTCCAATTTTAGTACATATACCACCGAAGCGAGTACTGTGCTGAGGAGAATATACGTATGGGCCATAGGAATAGGGAGATATGCATTTTTTCGGACAGCCAGGCGGCACTGAAGGCACTTGGGGCATTCAGAATTACTTTTTCCCTAGTCAGGGAGTGTAGAGACTCCCTGGAGGCGTTATTCCGGCACAACAAAGTGCGGCTGGTATAGGTACCGTGACACAATGGGATAAAAGGCAATGTCTGGACCTCTTGAAGAGGGGAGGATTCCTCTACTAGCTATTGAGGGGTTGGCACAATAAGCCTCAAGAGGTAGGCTGCAGTGCCTGGGTTTGAATCCCCCCCTGTATTATTCTAATTCTAATTCTACTACGAAGTTACTCCTCCAGGTCCAGAGTTCAGCATAAAAAAAATGTTACAAATAAAAGTGATATGTTTCTATCTGCAGCAAAGCATTTCAAGTTTAAAGAAAATCGTTGTAACAGCTTTCGAGAAAATTAAAAAAAAAAAACTCAAAAACCTATTCTGTAAAATAGCACTTCCGGTTAATAGATTTTCTTCAAATTTGGAATTCTATCAATACTTCTAATGTGTATTAATATTATGTAGGTGGTAAAATTATACATTATACTAAAGTGGTACTTTAGAGGAAAGCCTAACGCTACTGTTCCCCCCTGAACCCCCCAAAAAAGTCAATCTTCCCAGGATAATGTTACAAATAAAAGTGATAGGTATTTATGTGTGTAGATAGTATACACCGGATGAAGCTTGCAGTGCATAAAATAATCTTAGTAAATTACCTTAATGAATGCTTTTGTCTGTTTGTTTATATCGGAATGTAATTTTTGTTTAGATAATAAATGCAGATACTCAATGATATTATCTTTATTCACTGGTATATCCGCGCCATTTTTCTTCAGCTCAACAATCTGCAAACATAAAAATGAACATAACTTTGATTAGAACTTCAATTCGAGTGCAAACAGGGTGGTTGAATACTAAGTCCTAAAGTCGTTGAGTAGAACATATCCTAAAATCAGTTTTTAACCGTGGGAAAAATGTTTCAAATAAAAGTGGGAGGGCTTATGTATTGTGCAGTTAGCATTCGAAGTGCCAGCAAGGGGTATCTGTTGCATGCAG
Organism: Triatoma infestans; assembly: GCA_011037195.1. Taxonomy (NCBI): domain Eukaryota; kingdom Metazoa; phylum Arthropoda; class Insecta; order Hemiptera; family Reduviidae; genus Triatoma; species Triatoma infestans. Next base: position 4,915 of record JAAEAF010014942.1, on the reverse strand, counting down.
TTACTTGTGGAGTGGCGACCCCCACGGATTACCACAGCTCAGTACTCCATGCACTGCGTCAGAACAGTACACAATACACTTAAACTACATACGCTCTACTCTTTACAGACAAGGACAAACACAGTACACAAACTAGGGTCTCTGTCCCTAGCTAATTGGCCTAAGCCAAGGGAGAAGGAAGGGATTAGCTCAGTGGTAGTGCGCTGGACTAGCAATGCGGAGGTCCCGGATTCGAATCCAGCATGCTGACCTTAGATTTTCTCTTCCTAGGAGCCTTTACAACTCACTGTACGGTGATTGGCAGTGTTGTCTGTAGCTAGAGAACACTGCTCGGAGGCCGGCAATGCACTGACAAGGCATCGAGGGCACAATAGATCTTTCAGGTCGCAGTGCATATCCCCTTTAAAATAACAGCATTCGAAGCCTAACAAAAAATTTTTAAAAAACCGGTTTCTTAACTAAACAAAGAACTAAAGAAGTTCCATGGACCTTAAAAACAATCCACATTTGACTGGAGTCTACAAACACGATATTATGTTAAATTATATTGTGCTTTAAAGGAAAATCGTCAAAGTCGTTTTTGAGAAAATTCCAAAAAACTCAAAAATCTATTCTGTAAAATCGCACTACCGATTAACCGATTTTCTTCAAATTTGGAATTCTATCAATGGTTCTAATGTGTATTAATATTACGTAGGTGGTAAAACTATATATTATACGGAAGTGGTACATTAGAAGAAAGCATAACGCTACTGTTCCCCCAGAACACCCCACAAAAAAATCAATTTTCCCAAGAAAATATTTAATTCTTTCTTTTAGAGTCGCCGTTTTCGGAGAAAAATCATGAAAAACTGAAGAAAAAACAAACATTCGGGAATGTCGCACTTCCGGTTGATGGATTTTGCACAAAATCTTCGTGTCCAATGCGGTTGGTAGTACCTAAACGGAATACCAAGTTTCAGCTTCCTATTAAAACATTTTTTTTTCGTATTCAGGGGCCCCCAAAATATATGAAAACTCAATTTTTCTTACTAGGAGTAAGAGAAAGTAAAAAAAAATTAATAAATGATAATAAAAATAAATATTTGCAATAAAAGTGATAGACCTACCGTACTGGAGCCAAAACTGCTGGACGTTGTGGTGAAATCTAATCCTAATTTTGTATAATCATCAATAGACGTCCTTATGTAGGATATATTCTTAAATAAGTCTCTATCCAGTGTATACAACATTGAAGGGTACAGGCTGGCTGTATCTATGATCTTGGCTATAAAGAATTCAGCCAATGGGATGTCAACAACGATATTTTCAAAAACTGCCTGAAAAAAAAAATAAATAAATAGGGAAGGGATTAGCTGAGTGGTAGCGCGTTGGAATTAGCAACGCGCAGATCCAGCACTGCAGCCCTTACTCTTCCTAGGACCCTCTGAAGGGCGGCATCGCACTGATCATCCGGGCGCCAGTGACCATAGATATTGACGCGCCTTAAATAAAAAAAAAAATCTGATGTGAAACACTCACACAACTTTCTCTTACTGCACTTAAGAAAATTTTAACTAACAAATTTTATAGTTAGTATACCCAAATTTAATGAAATTCGTCCGGTGTTTTTATCGGAGAAAATCGCAAAAACTGAAAGAAACTATTCAGTAAAAACGCACTTCCAATCATCCAATTTTCTTCAAATTAGGAATTTTAACAACATATTTAATTCTAATTAATATTATTTGGATGATATAGTTGTGTAATAAACTGAAATAGCACTTTATAAGAAAACCTCACCCCACCTCTTCCCAAAAAGTGCCCTAGAATGAATTTTCCCGGAGAAATGTTTCAAATAAAAGTTATAACTTATCACATGCTTACTTGACATTTAAAGTTAAAGAAAACCGTTGGAGCAAACTTATTGCCCGTGACTGAATAAGGAGGTCAACAAGATCAATACTCTGCCCTTGAGACTTAATAGTTATCCTTCCTTCCTTCCTATGGCGCAGCAGCAGCCCATGAAGGGCCAAGACTTGCCAGACGGCGATTTGAATTAGGGAGCGTTTGATAAGGAGCCGCAATTCCCACACCGTTTAGTTCTGGCCTTCGCTACCTAGGGCGCTACTAACTATAGCTTCCCACTTTTTATCACGATGCTGGGTCAACACCGACTTTGCCCTCACGGGGAATCGAACCCTGAATTCTCGCACGAAAGGCGAGTGCGCTAGCCACTAGACCAACGCGTGAGGACACTTAATAGTTATAGCAAATGCTAAAACTATAAGGAATTGTGGTCTGTGTCGAACAAATGGTAGCCTAGTTGCATTGGTAACACCTGTATCCAATTTAATGTGTGCAAGGTAAACAACTTCTCTAGCATCATTAATTCCTCTTGATTTTCATGTACTGCATTTTCCAATGCTCGGTATTTCTCAACCAAAGGATGATGTTTTACTAAAATTGTCTTTATTTTCCCAACGTATGGTGTAAGTCAGTACTTGATCCGAAGAATGTTATATCTCTCTCAGCAAGATCAAGTTCAAACATGTAAATCTGATCACAACAACATTTATTAGTCGTAACAGAGCCGTAAGAGATGTTGGAGCCATATGATTACTTAAAACTAAATTTGAAACAGAATTATATCCTAAACGTTATTCATTAAAAGATTGGATTGATATAAATACACAAAGCAAAAAAACTTAAACTTTAACATCAAAGGTTATACTAACCAACCTTGCCTGTATGTTGTTGCACTTTCGAAAAATATTTTGTATTAAAATAATTATTTGGCATGAACATTCTTGCATAGCATGCCAGTTATGCCCAACCTTCCTGGCAGGGACTCATCCCTTAACATTCTCCAGAAAATTCTATGTCAAATGGTGCACCACTTGAAAATCCGTCCAGCCAATTTGTAATAATTAAACGCATTTCACAAAAAAAAAGAGACCAAAATCGTGACACAAAATTGCTCATTAATATAAGAATAGATATAATAACGTTACCATGGGAAGGGAATAGCAGGGGAAGGGTTAGCGTACTGGACTCCTACGCGGAGGACCCGGGCTCGAATCCAGCTGTGCTACCCTTAGATTTTTTTTCTTCCTAGGAGCCTCTACAGCTCACTGTCCGGTGATGTACAGTGTTGCTGTAACGAGAGAACACAGTCCGGAGGCCGGCAGTGCGCTGAGAGGATCCGGGCGCCAATGACCATAGATGTTGACGCGCCTGAAATTAAAAAAAAAATAATAATAAATAAAGTTTACCTTAGCCAATATACGGCCAATAAAGAAGTAATGCGCAGTGAAATTAGGGTAAACTGTGGCTACGTTTGGGTTTGGGTATAATTTATTATCTTTCGTAAGTAAGAAGAATCCTCGATTGGGATCAAATGCTGTTTTCAACAAATCTGTTATAAATTCACGGAAAATACCGCCACCATCTATTCCAGCTTCCTCCATATTTAATGCATTAGTGAAACGAATTCTGATGGCTATCTTCAATTCTGGAGCTGAGGAAACAAAAAACAATAAAATATTAAATAACTGTTAAATAGAGCGCCAATAACATAGATCTAACCCCATAAATTTCAAGTTTAACGTCACAAATCACGCAAAACTATCTGAAAAATCGTGATCATTTACGTTTCCACCGCCATTTCTATGAAAAACACTTGAGTAGTGATTTGCTAGAAACCGATGTTTAGCCCATATTCAATGAGCTTCTTCATCCAATCAAGGCTGCTTCATTAGCTTTCAAGGTGTAACAAACCTTAAGAAGCTCATTGCAATATGGGCAAAACGTCGGTTTCTAGCAAACCACTGACGCTATCTTAAACCATCAATTTTTTTTTCTATTTTTTCAAATAAAAGTGATAGTTTTACATCTGTGCCGTTAGCATTCCAAGTTAAAAGATAATTTCAAAAAAATCAAAAACATTCTGAAAAGTTGAATTTTCCGGTTAGCCAATTTTCTTCAAATTGGTAACCATTCTAGCAATGCGTCTAATGTATATTAATACTAGGGTGTAACAAAAGTCTGTGCGTTTTTATTTCTCTTAATCCTGGGCAGTACTTTACTAAAAGTTACTTTATTAAACACTACTTTACCAAAACTTGCTTATTAGGTACACCTTTTTTACTTTCAGTTTATGCTTGTATCGCTTGTGGAAATATCTATGCGATTTGTGACCGATTTAAGAAATGACCTTGTTGAATCTAAAAATTCGGGCGATTTTGCGTCATTACTTTAAAAAAGATTACTGTGTACAGATCACGGGCTGCACAGATCTGGTTCAAAAAATTTAGAGAGAGTGATGTGAGGCAGGAAACTAAGCTTCATCCAGAACGTCCTCTCTCCTTAGATTCAGCACTTCTGGCGACAGCTGTTGAGATAGAATCCTTGCATCAGCACCAGCATACTTTCAGGTGAATTAGGCGTGTCCGACTCAACCATAAAGCAGCCGCCGAAGTTCCCAGAAGCATCCACATCAATTTACGCCCCAGCATGCCGAGTTAAGGTCTGTAAAACCTTTCTTCATAATCCGATTGATTTTCATTTCATGAAACGAATTATTACTTGTAATGAAAAGTGGGTTTATTTCGAATACGAACAAACAAAATCAATGGATTAGTTTAAGGCCAACCTGCTGTGCCATTCCCTGAAGAGAAACATTTGAGAAAAAAATGATGATATGCTTGTGTTAAATCTAAGAGGGCATCATTTATTTTGAGCTAGTTCCTGACGGTCGTTGGACTATATTGGAACTCTATTCTACTCAGCTAGAACGCGTACAATGCGTTTTGGCTGCAAAATATCTCTCTTGAGTCAACTGAAAGAGTGTACTCTTTAAAAAAAACAAAACAAAAACACAAAGCAGCACACGTCACGTCAAACGTTCTCAGGAATGGAAGATTTGAATTTTGAG